>PVKH010013693.1:0-16762 GCA_004027955.1 Chaetophractus vellerosus
AAAAGGAAGTTCTGAAATCTGCAATAGAAAAGCAACGTGATGTGTAAAAAGGAGTCCCATTAAGATCAAGCCCCAATTTCTCATCAGAAACCATGGAGGTAAGAAGGCAGTGGTGTGAAATATTTAAAATGCTCAAAGAAAACAATCACCAGCCAAGAATTTTATATTTGGTGAGACTGTCTTTCAAAAATTAGGGAGAGATTAAGATATTCCCAGAAAAAAAAAGAAGTAAAGGAGTTTGTCACCACTAGACCTGACCTACAGGCAATAATAATGGGAGTGCTTCATCCTGAATGGAAAGGACTCTAGACAGTGATTTATGTAGCAAAGAAATAAAGATAACCAGTAAAGGTAACCAAATGGGTAATTATAAATGCCAGGGATATTTTATTGTATTTTTTTGGTATGTAACTCCACTTTTTTACTTTTTAATGGTTCTAAAATGCAAATGCATAAAATGTAATGAAAAATCTATGGTTTTGAACATACAATGTATAAAGATATAGTTTCTAACAAGTACAACAGAATGATGGGAGGACATGGAGTTATAGGAAGAATATTTGTCTATGCAATTGAAGTTAGTTGGTGTCAAATAAAACCTGACTTATAGATTTAGGATGTTAAATTTAAGCCCATGTTAACCACTAAAAAAATGTGAAAAATATATGCAGAAATAAATGAGAAGGGATTCAAAATGGTACACTACACAAAACCAAATGAATATGAAAGTACAAATCAATGGAAGAATTGAGGGATAAAATAGATATAAAGTTTCAAAGACAGAATAGCAAAAATTTCAGAAGAAAGTTTGATATCATGAGCAGTCACTTTATATGTAAATGGATTAAACTCTCCATTCAAAAGTCAAGATTGTCAGAATGGATAAAAAAGCATGACCCAAAGATATGCCGCTTACAAGTGATTCATCTTACATTCAAATTCACTAGTAATTTGAAATTGAAAGGTAGGAAAAAATATACCATGCAAATAGTAACCAAAAGAGGGCTTGGGTAGTTATACTAATATCAGATAAAATGAAATTTAAGTCAAAAATTGTTATAAAGGACAAAAAGGTCACTATATACTGATAACTGATAAAGGGGACAATTCAACAGGAAGACATAATTATAAATATAGTTATGTACCTAATGGCATACTACCAAAATATATGATGCAAATATATAAAGATCTGAAGGGAGAAATAGATGGTTCTACATTAATAGTAGGATACTTCATTATGCCACTTTTGATAATGGATAAAACATCTAGACAGTAGGTCAAGAAGATAGAAGACTTTAACAATGCTATAAACCAAGTAGACCTAATACATACATAGTACACCTCACCCAGGAGCAAGATAATATACATCTTCTCTAGTTCACACGGACCATTCTCCAGTATAAAACAATTGTTAGTTACATATCTTATTAGACTCACTGATCACAATGAAATGAAGCTAGAAATCAATATCAGTAAGTATTAGAAAATTCACAAATAAGTGGAAATTAAACTATGTATTAAATGACCAATGTGATAAAGAAGAAATCAGAAGGAAAATTAGAAAATATCTTTAGGTGAATGAAAATGAGAATTCAACTTACCAAATTAATGGAATGCAGAAGAGGTAATGTTGAAGAATATTTATAGCTCTAATGATTACAAAAAAAAGGAAGGCAAGAACAAATATTAGAATGCAGATAATTGAAATGGATGAGGATGATACTACTACTACTACTACTACAACAACTACTACTACTACTACTACTACTGTATTAGGGAGAAGCAACCAAACCAAAAGTGGGTTCTTTAAAAAGATCAATAAAATCAACAAACCTTTAGCTAGCTTGACAAAGAAAAGAAGAGATAAGATACAAATAACTAAAGCCACATATGAGTGGGGGAATAATACTACCAGCTCCACAAAATAAAAAGGATTGAGAGGATAATATGAACAACTGTATACCAACAAATTAGATAACCTGGATGAAATGGACAATTTTCTAGAAACACACCAACAACCTACACTGACTCAAAAAGAAATAGAAGATCACAACTGAATGAATTACAAATAGTGATTATGACTCAGTAATCAAAAACCTCCCAACACAAAAAAATCTAGAACCAGATGGATTCACTGGTGAATTTTACAAGACACTCTAAAAAGAATTAACACATATTCTGTTGAAACTTTTCCAAAAAATTGAAGATAAAAGAACACTTCCTAACTCATCTTATGAGGGCAACATTACACTAATATGAAAGCCAGATAGAGACACCAAAAGAAAAGAAAATTACAGACCAATATCCCTTATGAATACAGATGCATATATCCTCAAAAGAAAGGCTGTGAAACTGAATCCAATATCACATCAAAAGAATGATCAAGCGGGAATAATTCTAGATAGCAAGGTACGTAAGACTTTTTCAACATAAGAAAATCAATTAATGTAATACACTACATTAATAGAATGAATGAAAAATCTCTATGCTCATTTCATTGATACAGAAAATCCACTTGATAAAATCCAGCACACCACTTGATAGAAACATTTAGAACACTAAACTAGGAATAGAAGGAAAATTTCTCAGCATGATGAAGAGTATATGTGAAAAACTCATATCATACTTAATATTGAAAGATTAGACACTTTCCCTCTAAGATCAGGAACAAGACAAGGATGCCCACTGTCACCACTGTTTTTCAACATGGTACTGGTAGTTCTAGCCAGAGCAATTAGACAAGAAAAATAATTAAAAGCCATCAAATTGGAATGTAAGAAATGGAATTTTCCCTATTTGCAGATGACATGATACTATATAGAGAAAATCTTGAAAAATTCTACAACAAAGCTATTACAGCTAATAAGCAAATTCAGCAAATTGGCAGGATAAAATGTCAACATGTAAAAACCAGTGATGGTTCTTGCACTTGTAAAGCAAAATCTGAAGAGGAAATTTAAAAAAATTCCTTTTATAATAGTTACTAAAAGAATCAAATACAGAGGAATAAGGATGTAAAAAACTTATATGTGAAAAATGTTAAAATATTGCCAAAAGTAATCAGAGTCCTAAATAAATGGAAGGACTTCTCGTAGATTGGAAAACTAAATATTGTTATGGCAATTCTACCCACAGTGATTTACAGATTCAATGCAATGCCACACAAAATCCAATGGAATGTTTTTGTTTTTTTTTTAGAAATGGAAAAGCCAATGGCCAAATTTACATGGAAAAATAAGGGACCCCAAATAGCCAATTCATTTGGAAAAAACAACAGTGTTGCCGGCCTCACACTTCCAAGTTTTAAAACTTATTTAATGCTATATTAACAAAACAGTAGTTTACTGGAAAAAAATCGGACATATAGACCAATGGAATTCAATTGAGAGTTCAGAAATAAACCCTCACATTGATGTTCAATTAATTTTTTTGAAGGCTTCCATATCCCTTCAATTTCTCTTCAACAAATGGTGCTGGGAAAACTAGATGTCCACATGCAACACAATGATGGTGAACCTCTACCACATACCATATAAATAAATAACTCAAAATAGTGCAGAGACCTAAGTATAAGATATAAAACTCTAAAATTCTTAGAAGCAAACCCAGGGAACTTCTTATTAGGTGATGGTTTATTAGACTTTGCACCAAAAGCATGTGCAACAAAAGAAAAAATCATAAATTAACAAAAAAACTTTGCATCAAAGGACTTCATCATGAAAGTAAAAAGACAGCCTACAATATATAAAGAAATCCTCCAACTCTAAAATGAAAAGTCAGCCCAACTAAAAATGGGAAAAAGACTTTAAGTGACATTTCTCCGATGATGATATACAAGTGACCAATAATCACATGAAAAAAAAGATGAAAAATTCCAAATATCTTTTTTCACACCCAGTAGAATGTCTATTATTAGTTACATGGAAAATAACAAATGTTGGAGAGAGGTGTAGAGAAAGATGAACACTCATTCAATTTTGGTAGGAATGTAAAATGGTACAGTCACTGTGGAAAACAATTTGATGTGTCCTCAGAAAACTAAATACAGAATTTCCATATGACATGACATCCTACTTCTAGTAATATGCAACAAATAATGGAAAGCAGGGATTCAATCAGATTTTTGCACATTAATGCTCATAGTGGCATTATGCACAATTACCAAAAGATGGAAGCAGCCCAAGTGTCCACCAACAGATACACTGATAAACAAATGTGGAACACATATAAAATGGAATATTATTCAGCCAAATAAAAAGGATGCATTCTAATACATGCATCAACATGGATGAATCTTGAAGACATCAGGCTTACTTAAATTAACCAGACACAAAAGGTCAAATATTGTATGATCTCATTGATGTGAAATAATTAGAATAAACAAATTCATATATAGATAAAGTAGAATATAAATGTCTAAGGGTGGGCCAGGGTGGAGGAAAGTAATAGGACGTTAATGCTTAATTGGTATGGAGTTTGTGTTTGGGATGATGGAAATGTTTTGGTAATGGATGGTGGTGATGGTAGCACAATATTATGAATGTAATTAACACCATTGAATTATATATTTGAATGTAGTTAAAAGGGGAAATTTTAGGTTTTATATATATTATAATTTTAAAATCCACATAGGACTGTACAACACAAACAGTGAACCCTAATGTAAACTATGGACTATAGAGTATAATTATACTAATAATTTTGATCCATTGTAATGAAGATACTACATCGATGTAAAGTATTAATAGTTAGGAAACTACATGTTAGAGGGTTTCTATGTGAACTCTCTTTGTTCTTCATGAGCTTGCTGTAAACCTAGACCTTCTCTAATAAAAACAAAAAACAAGAATAAAGAAGGGCATATTGGAGATGCACAATGAACTCATAAAATGGCATATCTGAGATTTGTTTTATATATGTAAAAAAACAGGAAGAGATAACACAAAATTGGTAAAATATTGACTGTTCTTGAATCATGAGGGGTATAGAAATTCAATACCATTATCTTTAATTTTGTGTAGCTTTGACAAATTCTGTATTAAAAATGGGACCTGACATTAAAAAAAGTCCTAGAGTAGAGTTAAAGATTTGAGAAAAGGATATATGTGTGGATGATATTTGAGTTATATAATATATGATTGATATAGAATGGAGTGTAGAATTCAAAGACTCAAAGCAGACATCTTGAGCCAGCATTAATTAAAATAATTAGAAAAAGATTAGACATAGAAAAAGCCTTACAAGCATCTAGAAAAGTGTTGGTGGGGAAGGTTTTCATTATGGTAATGAAAATAATAATTATGAAGAAAAGAAATATGCAAGCTCTGCCAATGTTTTGGTAAAATCCAAAAAGATTTGACAATGGTCTCATGTTTGGGAACAAGAGAAGGCAAACAAATTCAGCTTTGAAACCAAGGTTTTGAACATGGCTAATAGAAAAGATTGATGATAATGACATAAACAAAACAGCAGGTAGAGATTATAAGATTATATTGTTTTAGGAAGAAATATGATGAACTTGGCTGGCCTACTTACCCGATTAAAGAAAAGGTATGTCAGAAATTGTGTGCCACGTGATGCCTCACGAAGGTGAAGGGCCTCCCGTTATCTCTTCACACTTTCTGGCCTTTGAGTCTGCTTAATGTCGCTATTGAAATATTTTGGATGAATATATTTTTTCTAATGTAGTCATTTAAATACCAATACATTAAATATTAACATATGTTATATATGTGTCTATGTATTATGGCTCTTAGTTTTTTATTTTTTTAAAATTTAATATACTTGGCAATGTGGTCTGTTGTTAATTATCAATAGTTAATCATCACATTTCTATGACTATCATAGGGCATTTAATTGTCCCTTTTCATTTTTGACTCTTGGTTAAATAAATGAGCCATTAGTGACACAATCTAATCTTTGGCTTTAATAAATGATGATATCAGCTCTTTTTTTGAAATAAGATCTATTAACTAATAAAATTTGATAGAAACAAAATTTTAATAGAAACAGTAACAGTTTGAAGTTGGGTGGATCCGAGAAGATCATACCCTTAGATCTAATCCATTCCTGTTCCTGTAAACCTATTGATTCAATTAAGGGCCTTTGATTAGATTGCAGGGCCCAAGGTGGGTCTTAATCCTCTTTACTGGAGTCTTTTCAAACAGAAGTATAAATGCCTCAGACGTAGGACAAAAAGCAGCAGAGATGGAGAGAGGCCTCCAGAAGTTGATGAGCCTGGGAGAAAGAAAAGCCACAGGTCCAGAGGAAAGGCGAGTGATGAGCAGACTGTCATTGGTCCTGCCATATCCCATATGGGAGAGGATGCCCAATCACCTGAGCCACATCCATCCCCCTGCTATATCTCTTAAGGTTGACCAAAGATACCCAAAGTTACAATCGTTTCCCATACAGGCTGGTCATATAATACATCAGGCTTAGTTTATCACCAGCATAACAAAAACCAGACCTAGGGAGAAAAACTAGGTCTGGGGACACATGCATGGTTTCTAATATAATGAATTTTTAGCCTACCCTGATTATCACAAAATCAGGACAGCAAGAATATTCACATGAGACTTAGGCTCTTGATTCATTATCTAAGTTCTGCTCCTTCATCTGCCACCGTGGACTGCCCTCTCTTCCTTGTATCAAAAGCCAAATTATTATTGGTAGAAATGTCCAATTTCCTGAATTTCCTGAATTTTAAAACTCAGAACAAAGGGACGAGTTCATCCCTGTATATTTTTCCCCATTACCTCTAATAGACTATGTAACATGCCTCACACAAGTCCTTATTCCCATGGAATGACTTCTTTATTCATTTCTAGACTCATGGCTGTATTCCTCACTCGACTGATGTGTTATTCAGTGCTGCATTAATAGAAAGGAAATATATCTTGCTTATTCGAATTTTGGCAGGAAGAGTAATTCATCTCTTGAATCTGAGCTAAAATTAGCTTCCACATTGAGAAATATGAACGTCTTGTTATATCCTATGTAACACCATTGAATATTCTTCCCTGGCTGTTCCACTAATTTAGGTTTCAGTCTTAAATATATTTTACACACAATATTATAGATTACATTAGCTCCAGATATTGGTGAAAAATGTTTTTGTAATTCACAAATTATTTTATGTAAAATAGGGTAGGTATTCTTGAAGATGCCAGGTTTATGATATATAAATCAATTCCATATTTAAAATTTCAGAAAGTAGTAATGTATCATCATATTTATACATTGTCAGGTAAATGAAGGGAAGAAATCATGTGCATTACACTTTATAATGTGATCTCTGTTATAAAATATCCACAGTGAGCAGTTCCTTTATATGGAAACATCTACATTTTAAAAAAAGGATTCTCATAAAACTTGCAAAGTACAGCTGTCTGCACTAGCAGCTGCAAGACAAAAATATTTCAGTATACAAAATCTATTTGTACCAGGACAGGTGAGGTTTAGGAGGACCCACTCTTGGCAAAATGGTGATGTCTTTATAGTTTTGCTTATTTTTATTTGTTTGTTTACTAGACACCTTGGGCATCCATCTAAGCAACTTCTTCCTCCAAATGAAAGAATGTAGAACCTCCATGTCATTTTATTCTCACAGATATGAAAGAGGCTTGTACTTAATATAAAAGAGCCAATTAAGTTAAATATTATGTATTCTGAACTTGTATTTATCTGAATTTAAATCTCACCTCTAAAACTTATTAGCCATATGGCCTTTGGAAATCTAACCTCAGTTTTTCATATATTTTTGCTCAGAAATAGTTATTAGGCATCATTTGTGTGCCAAGAATTGTGCTAGACATATTTAGAAAATACAACTCTATGTAGACTCATGACCCCCAAACTAATATGCCCATGTACTAATTCCTGGAACTTGTGAATGCTGCTTTGTTTGGAAAAAGAATATTTGCAGATATAATTAACAATTTTGTGAAGAGATAATTCTGCATTATCAAGGTGCAACCTAAATCAAATGCCAAATATGCTATAAGAGTGAGGCAGAGGGTTATATCGTAGACACAGAGAAGAAGGCAATATTAAGATGGAGGCAGAGATTGGACTGATGTGGCCACAAGCCGAGGAAGCCAAGGAATGCTGACAGCCTCCAAAAATGGAAGAGGTAAAAAATAAAATAAAATAAAATATAAAAGAAAAGAAAAGAAACTAAATAAAATAAAATAAAATAAAAAAATAAAATAAGATTGTTTTTCTAGAGCCTTGCATGGGACTCTAGCCTCAAGAACTGTGAAAGAATAAATTTCTGTGTTTTAAGCCACCAAGTTTGTGATACTTTGTTAAAGCAGTCTTAGGAAATAATACACTTACTTTCTTGGCATATATGAATTATATATGACAATTCATTTAGATCAGTGAACAGAACATATGAAATATAGTATGTGCTGAATATAATTTGTTTTCTTCATGTCTATGTTTATTTTAAGTCTAATTATATTTCAAAAATCATTTATATTGTTTTATATCCAACAAACATATTATATATCTATATAATATATTCAGCTCCAAATTTGTATCGGATGAGTGATATATACAGGGGGAGAAAAATCCCTTTAAAAATAGTTATGTATTATTAATGAAGTAAGGGACAACTGAGTAAAAATCAGAGTACTTTTATCTTGTTCTCACACGAATAGTGCCTCAGTAGATCCAAATTAGAATACTGAGAGTTTTTCTCATTCATGAGTCTTGCGAATATATGCATAGTATAATTTGTATGGAAGA
Organism: Chaetophractus vellerosus; assembly: GCA_004027955.1. Taxonomy (NCBI): domain Eukaryota; kingdom Metazoa; phylum Chordata; class Mammalia; order Cingulata; family Chlamyphoridae; genus Chaetophractus; species Chaetophractus vellerosus. Next base: position 8,755 of record PVKH010013693.1, read on the forward strand.
GTCAAAGGTTTTTATATTTTATTTACTTTGCAAAATGTAAATATTTTTGTGTCATGTAAAAAAAGGAAAATATAGTGAATTCAAATTTGAGTTAAAAATAGAGAAAACATTAATTTACTGTGTAATATTACTTATGTAGTTGAATAATAATAAATTTTAATATAGATATTTGCTTCCTGTAGCATAATGTATATTTTTTCCCAAAATGCTTGGCCATCCCATGCAAGATTTTTACCAAATTTAGTTTTTTTGAGTAAATATGTTACACAACAGCTAAATATGAGGATGGCTATGTTCTTCTAAAATATTTTATCACTTCAAAACACAAAAACTTCTAAAATTTTACAGTGTTTTCTACAATTCTTATGTTTAAGCTCAAAAGTATGAAAAATTAATTAAATACAAATTTAAGGGACTATACCACAACCATATATTAATAACATTGGATAAATCTCATCCTTGTAATCATTTTTTAATATTGAAGTTTTTTCCTGTTTTAAAAATAAATTCCATATTATAGTGTTGGGTATGCAACAAAATATTGTTTAAGGAAACTATTTGGAATCCTAGGAATTTTGAAGGTCAGATGACAATATGACTTCATTATAAGGCATTTCTGCATTGAACATACATTGTGAAATAATGCATGATAGGAATCCTGTTTTTGTCTTGATTTTTGCAATGACCCTTTGCTTCAATTGTATATGTATTTGTCCAGTCTTAATATCTTAGTATATATGTTTTATCTGACTGATCACTGGAGACTATTAGAGAGATTTTCAATTCAGTTTAAACTATTGGGTACAAGAATTTTGGCCATAGATGAATAAGATTGCCTTACACTATAACAAAAATTCTTTGGAATGCTTATTGAGAACATTGGACTATTGAACTCTACTTGTATTTTTTTTTGTTGCTATCTTGTGTACCTCTATTTTTAAAAACAGAAAGAAATTATCCTATGAATTAACTTATACAAGAAAAGGCCAGATCATTGAAAACAACATTACTACATATGAATAAGATTTGCAGCTGATTATATAAGAACAAAGATCAATAACCTTAACACATGAAAAAAGGACTGTTAGGAATAAAATGTCTATAAGGCATTTTCTGCATTGTCTAAATCTACCCACCTATCTATCTGTCTCTATAGCATTCATTTGTTCAAAAAATGTGAATTGAGCACTTACTATGTATCCAATTTTAATGTAACTTATTGTGAGCCAGGATTATCTTTATTATATTCACAATTAGATCAGTAAAATGGTAATTTCAAGTGATAACACACTATGGCATTCCCAACCTTGAGAAGTTTTAAATAATAGGGACATATAGGGACATACATATATGTAATGGCAATAGACTATAAGAGCTAGAGATGCACTCAGTGAATAATTGACACATTCAGGCAAAGGGAAAATCAAAGGAATGAACTTTTCAGTAGTGCAAATTGAGTAAAATTATGAGTCTATATGATAGTCACTGTTGAGTAATGACGAAGTTCCAACAGAATCGTGCTTTGTCCCAGTGTTGTGCTTGAGTGAATGAAGTTTTGTACTTTTAATAATATTTATTTTAAAATTCATTTGGATTTTAACATCTGGTTAAGGAGTCTACTGAATTATCAACTTTGGTGGACATGAGAATCCTTTTTTCCTTTAGGAATAGTGTATATATTTATAATTTTGATAACTTAAATTATACTTAAATTTATTGCATATTTATTTTTTAAAAAATATGGTTTTGAATACTTGACTGTTTCTATCAAATATGAAAATCAAAGCCACATCTATGAGGGTTAGAAGTAAGAAGTTGGGTATAATTTAGCTAATTTTGAAGTAGTTTAGTTCACATGGATTGTAAAGGAGTAAATTGTTTTCTCATTTTTTTCCTCAACATGCTCTACATTATATTTCTCAAAAATTATGAGGAGTGTGGAAGGAGGAATTATATGACCAGGTTTTGGTGGTGTTTTTTTAAAAATTTTATTAGAGAGGCTGTGCGTTTACACACCAATTATGCGTAAAATAGAGTTCCCATATACCATGCCTCCTATAACACCTTGCATTGGTGTGGAACATTTGTTACAATTGATGATAGTACATTTTAAAAATTGTAGTATTAATTAAAGTCCATGATTTAACTTAGGGTTCCCTATTTGTGCGGCGTAGCTCCATGGATTTTTAAATTTTTTAGTTTTTTACCACATATACAATCTAACATTTCACCTTTTAAAGATATTCAGATCAACATTTCAATGCTGTTAATTGCATTAACCATGTTGTGCTACCATCACCACCATCAGTTACCAAAATATTTCCATCATTCCAAAATAGGAACCCTGTGTATTTTAAGTCTTAACTTCCCATTCCCTATCCCCTCCTCTTTCCCTAGTATCCTATATTCTAGATTCTGACTCCATGAGTTTGCTTATTCTAATTGTTTCATATCAGTGAGACCATACAATGTTTGTATTGTTTTGATTACTCATTGAATATCTTTACATAAAATGGTTTGTTGAGATATTCTGTGTCTTCTTAAGTCAAAGTGGGTATTTTGTGTGTTTCTATGAATTTGTCCAGTTCATCTAGGTTACCTAATTTATTGGCATATAGTTATTCATAGTATCCTCAAATTGGCCTTTTTATTACAGCCAGGTCAGTAGCTATGTCCTTCTTTTCATTTCTGATTTTCTTTATTTTTATTTTCTTTTTCTTTTTCAGTCTAGGTACAGATTTGTCTATTTTGTTGATCTTTTCAAAGAACCAACTTTTGGTTTTGTGGATTTTCTCTGTTTTTCTTCTATTTTATTCATTGATTTATCTGTGCTCTAGTTTTTATTTCCTTCTTACTGCTCACTTTAAGTTGAGTTTGGTTTTCTTTTTCTCATTCTTCCTGTTTTGAGATTATATGTCTGATTTGGAATCTTTCTTCTTTTTTAATGTAAGCATTTGGGACTACAAATTTCCCTCTCTGCACTGCCTTCACTGCATACCATAAATTTTGTTATATTCTATTTTCATTTTCATTCACCTCCAGACATTTGTTTATTTCACTGTGATCTCCTCTTTATCCCTGGCTGTTTAAGCATATCTTTTTTAATTCCATGTATTTGTGAACTTTCCATGTCTCCTTCTGTGATTGACACATCTATTGTTTTTCATTCTCCTCTTGTCGTCCCAATTCTTTTGCCTGGACCACAAATTCTGGGAGGAGGGACAACAGAGAGGACTTTCGCAAGTCAGTTTTTCCCAGCCAAATCTGGGTCAGTGACCCATGGAGGGGACACAGACTGGCTCCAATGTGTGCTGGGGAGGGGATCAAGGAGGGCACCAAGAACTTCTCCAACATCTTCCCAATGCTGTGCTTTCCTGGCCTGCCAGCAAATGCAGCCCTTCAGCTAACTGTCCCCTGGCACCCTGAGGATGTGCAGCATAATTCTCCACCTTCATTACTCGTGTATGGGGAGGGTTTAAACAATGGCTGCTGCTGCCCTCGTCTGGGTGGGTTGAAACAATAGCTATTCTCAGAGCTGGGAACCTAGTAATCCAAATTCACTAATCAAAAGCTGTGATCAGTGATCAGCTGTACCCATCCCTGTTATTGGGGAAGAGGATTTTTCTGCCCCTTTCTCTCACAAGCAGCTCACCGGGGGCTTGACTCCATGGTGGCCTGCAGTGGCAGTGGGGGACCATGTGGATTGGGTTGTTTTACTCTTCTTTACTGTAATTTATCAGCCTCTTCCTCCTGCTCTTCCCTGGATGCTGTGCAGTGCTGTTCTTTTCTCTGGAGTTTCAAAACAGCTGTTCCAGACAGTTCCTGCCTGTTTAATAGATGTTTGGGTGGAAGAACTGAGTCCTGGAGTTCTCCACTCTTCCATCTTCCCGCAATCATCTCCTATGTCTAGGATCTTATTGTATGTTTCACATAACGCCTGGTAATATCAGATATAAGTGTTACTCATTACATCATTCGTTTTTGCATATTCTGAAGCACCTTAGATCACCTTTTAGAAAATTCTGTTATCCCACATGCAATTGCAGAAATGAATTCAGAGTATGATTTACGTCACACAAGAATTCATCTGTAACATATTTAAAATGAAATTTCATAATGCAAATTCTATAACATGATTTCAGAACCATTTTATAGATTGAAAGACAACTCTGTATGTAAGTTAAGAATAATGTTCTTCCTGTGAAATAGAAAAAGAAATAGGTTATGTGTCTTTAAAATAGACATAAAACTTAGATATAAATGTTTGCTTCTTCTCTGGTTTGTAAATTTTAATTTGCATTTGTGCTTAAAACTTTGTTTATATACCAATGTAGCAAATTACTAGCATAAAATATCACAATTTACATATCACTATATGCTATTAAGAGAATTGGAGTATACTTAGATCAGCAGAAATCCTGTATGAAAAACTAAGGTCCTCTTTTTCTTTCAATATACTTACTGAAAAGCCCCCAACTTTGCATTATACATTATACTCCAGTCTTAAATTTGACACATGCCCTTAAATGATTATGGTTGAGTAAAAGGAGAAGAAAGTTCTTGGTAATGATTGGCATGTACCTAGGTACAGACAAAAGGCCATAAAAAAACTTTGTCAGATTACCCCAAATCCTAGAAAGCAAGTAATCATTTTTTTTTAATGGTACCGGCATCAACACTGATCTGAAATATATCCTTTATGGTGAAGAAGCTAGGCTGACATTTAATCTGTCAAAAAATATCATGAATAAGTAGTTGAAGTTTGTCACTTGGAGGAAATTTGGCAGTTCTTGCAAGGAGATTAAACTGCCTTTATGAATAGATAAAAAGGGAAGTCCCAATTGCTTACTCAGTCCTTGTGCTTAAAATAATAAAGTGCTCAATTAGCATGTTCTTTCATATCCTTTCCTGAATAGCAACATTGACATGAAAAGAGAAATTCATATAATCATATTTTTTTTCTGTCCTTGATGTATGACATTGAATTAATGATGTCAGGGATACAGCCTAAGAAATAAACTCAGCAATTCCCCTGAAGAAGCTTATACTTACACTCCTGTAAAAATAAAGATAAATGCATTACTTTCAGTGGTGACAGCCAAAATAGAGGTCAGTGATTACCTGTAGGAGAGAGCATGTTTCAAGTACTTCAAAGGCAGTTTTCTAAAAGAGAGGACGCTCCAGAGGGTTACAGGAAGATAGAAAGAGAATTATGCTCCATCATTGTTAAGAATGCCCTCTGTCTGGCTCTCACACTCATTCGCTTCTTTACTATTGTCAATGTTTGTGATTAATCAGTACTCTTCACTATTGAAGATATTTTGTTTTGAATAGTGATATTTTTACACGTTTAATTCTTTTCTCTCACAAACACAATACTGAACATCATAGCCATGCATATATATATTATTCCAGAAACCCAACATCCTCAAGTACTTATTTTGCTTAGGATATTATTTATTGTTATATTTTAAAATGTCAGTATTTTCTATGTTATGAATATGTTGTTTGATATAACATACCTTTATTAGATGTAATGTATTTAGGAAATTTTAGAGTAGTTTTTTTATAGAGTTACTAATGTGGTTTACTGACTGTCAGGTACTCTTTTAAGAATTTACACCTTTCATTTTTTAATCATTACAAAACCCAATCGAGAAATTTCTATTACGACCCCTATTTTACAGAGGAGCAAATTGAGACCCCCCAAAAATAGTTTAGGTAATATAAAGTTTTAAAATCTTGTAAGTGGTGGAGTGAAATGTGAACCTGACATTCTGCCCCCCAAATCTTGTGTTCTAGCTCCTAATCATTACAGGAGTTCAGGACTGGGTCCTGATCACCTCAGTTTTCTCCTGGTCCAGTCATTCTGCGTTTAGCCTACACAACAATTGAAAACTAACATTCTCTTCAGGTATCCTAGAAGTCTCAGCAAACACCCCAGGACCCAAAAAAGTCTCCATTTATATTTAAGCTAGAGTGGACAACAGCCACCAGGTGGCACCAAATACAATCAGAAGTGGATGTAGACAGCTATCATCCCTGATATTCCTTGCCTAGGTGGGCTCAGCCTTTTTATTTTGACAATTCTATAGTTTCTACCATTAATTTTATTTTTGATTTCCATTTATCTTGTTATGGTGGAGTTTTTCAGGAATTTGATTTGAAATTGAAAAACAAATTCCTGAAAGAAGAATGTTAAAATTCTATGAATGTTTACAAATACTTTTATAGAAAACTATAAAATTTGGGCCTATTGAAATGAAATCTGAAATTTGCAAGGAAGCTTCAAAAGCCATTCATTCTAATCACACGGGATTACTGAATTCTCTTTACAATAGCTCTGCACAAAAGTAGATATTTTGTTTGAACATCTTTAGTGAGAGGAAACCCTGCCTGTGCGATCTTTGGTCAGATGACAATTACCAAGTAATTTATTATATTGAGCCAAAATATGTTTCTTCCTAATTTTTTTGTTAGTTACCCTACTTCTAATTTTTGGGGTCTTGTAAAACCAAATTAGGACTTTGCCAATTAAGTGTCATATATTTAAAGAAAACTTAAATGAATGATTACTCCCTGCCTGGTACTTTGTGAGATATTAGGAATCAAATGATGAAACAAGCTGATGAAAACCCTGCCTATATTAGTGAGCCAAAGGGGTGCTGATGCAAAATACCAGAAATCTGTTGCCTTTTTTAAAGGCTGTTTATTTGAGGTAGAAGCCCATTGTTACCAGGCCATAAAGCATAAGTTACTTCCCTCACCAAAGTCTGTTGCCACGTGTTAGAGCAAGACGGCTGCCGATGTCTGCAAGGGTTCAAGCTTCCTGGGTTCCTCTCTTTCTTTCTCTTCGGGCTCAGTGTCTCTGCTCTCTCCAAAAAGCCAGCTGTAGTCTATCAGACAAATGGCTTGTCTCTGTTCTTGGGGCCTCTGCTGTGTCCAAATGAGCCTTCTCTCCTTCCTCATGTTCTGCTTCTCTATGTGTTTACTTCCCAGACTCCAGGATCAAAACTCCAACTAAGTCCTGTGCCTTGTCACTTTCTCTGTGAGCCCCCACCCACCAAGGAGGCGGGGACTCAATGTCCCACTGATGTGGCAGGTCAAAGCCCTAATCATAATTTAATCAAGTAAAAGTGAAACCTCCAACAGACCAGTTTACAAACCTAATCCAATAACTATTCTTAGAATTCAAAAATAACACTAAATTGCTACACTGCCATTGTTGGGTTTGCATTCTAATGGTATAAACAGACAATTCACAGATGTATAAACATTTTTATTATAGATTGTGTTAAGCTCTCTGAAGGAAACTGAGAAGGACTTGTGATAACAATAATTACAGTAAAGTTATCAAGTCCTTTACATATGACAGGCACTGTTTTACTCTTCATGCATTATTTTATTCAATTCTCATAACACATTGTTAGGTAGTGTATTAGTCAGCCAAAGGCATGCTGATGCAAAGTACCAGAAATCTATTGGCTTTTATCAAGCATATTTATATGGGGTAAAAACTTACAGTTACCTCTTATGGTACTCAAGGTACCATAAGAAGTATTTTCTCACCAAATTCTGTTGCCAAGCATTGAAGCAATATGGTTGCTGATCTCTCCTGGTCTCTGCTTCCTTATTTCTTTTTAGGCTCTGTGGGCCCAGCTTCTTCCTATCTTAGTGTAGGCTGGCATAGGGATCCTCTCAGGGCTTCTCAGCTGCTCTGTTCTCGTCACAAGTTCAGCTGTAAACAGTCAGGCAAATAGTTCATCCCTCCCCCAGGGGCTCGAGTATCAAATCTGAAAAAGTTCTCTCTCCCTTCTTCTGTATCTTCTTCTGTGTGTCTTCTTGATTGAATATCCGTTTATATAGCCCAAGGCGGTGGGAACTCAACCCTGAGCCACACCCTAATGACATAGTCAAATCAAAGGCCTTGAATTGATTTAATTAAGTAAATTTAAAACATTTGAATTTGAATTAATGAAAGGGTATCACACCCAGAGGAACAGACCAG
>PVKH010013694.1:0-16756 GCA_004027955.1 Chaetophractus vellerosus
ATGAAGAATAATAAAAAAAACAGAGAACTTGAATAATGTGATAAATAAACTAGACCTAACAGACATATACAAAACGCTGTACCTCAGAACAGCAGGATATACATTCTTCTCAAGTGCACATGGATCATTCTCCAGGATGGACCACATGTTGGGTCATAAAAGAAGTCCCAATAAATTTAGAAAGATTGATACACAGTATCTTCACTGGCCATAACAGATTGAAGCTGGAAATCAATAACAGGTGTAGAAATGGAAAATCCACAAATATAGGGAAGTTAAATAACACTCTCTTAAACAATCAGTGGGTCAAAGAAACCTATAGGATACAGCAAAAGAAGAAATTGCAAGGGAAATCAGTAAATATCTCAGTACAAATGAAAACAAGAGCACAGTATATCAAAACTTAGGGGAGGCAACAAAGGCAGTACTGAGAGGGAAATTTTTAGCCCTAAATGCTTACATTAAAAAACAAGAAAGAGCTAAAATCAAAGACCTAACTGCACACCTGGAGAAACTAGAAAAAGAACAGCAAACTAATCCCAAAGCAAGCAGAAGGAAAGAAATAAAGATTAGAGCAGAAATAAATGAAATGAGAATAAAAGCAATAGAGAGAATTGACAAACTCATAAGTTGATTCTTTGAAATTTTATTGAAAAGATCAATAAAATTGACAAACCATTAGCTAGACTGACAAAGAAAAAAAAAACAGAAAAAAAAGAGAAGATGCAAATAAAATAAAAAATGAGAGGAGGCATTACTACTAAGCACATAGAAATAGAAAGGTTCAAAAAAGGATACCAACAAAATTAGACAACCTAGATGAAATGAAAAAATTCCTAAAAACACACAAACAATGCACAATGAGTCTAAAGAAATAGAAGACCTCAACATACCAATTACAAGCAAAGAGATCGAATCAGTCATCAAAAACCTCCCGAAAAAGAAAAGCCCAAGACCAGATGGCCTCACAGGTGAATTCTACCATCATTCCAAGAAGAATTAATACCAATCCTACTAAAACTCTTCCAAAAAATTGAAGAAGGAACACTACCTAACTCATTCTATGAGGCCAACATCAGCCCAATACCAAAGCCAGATAAAGATACTGCAAGAAAAGAACATTACAAACCAATTTATCTTATGAACATAGGTACAAAAATCCTCCAAATCAAATCCAACAGCACGTCAAAAGAATTACACACCATGATCAAACAGGTTTTATCCCACGTACGCAAGGGTGGTTCAACACAAGAAAATCAATTAATGTAGCACACTATATCAACAAAATGAAGGGAAGAAAATCACATGATCATCTTAATTGATGCAGAGAAGGCATTTGACAAAATTCAGCATCCTTTCTTCATTAAAAAAATAAACACAAAAACTTAGAAAATTAGGAATAGAAGGAAACTTCCTCAAACATGATAAAGGGCATATAAGAAAAAACCACTGCTAACATCATACTCAATAGTTAAAGATTGAAAGCTTTCCCTCTAAGATCTGGAACAAGACAAGGATGCCCACTGTCACCACTATTATTCAACATTGTACTAGATGTTCTTCTAGCCAGAGCAATTAGGCAAGAAAAAGAAATAAAAGGCATCCAAATTGGAAAGGAAGAAGTAAAACTTTCTCTATTTGCAGGTGACAATCCGATATAGAGAATGTCCCAAAAACTGGACAACAAAGTTACAAGAGATAATAAATAAATTCAGCAAAGTGGCAAGATCAGCACACTAACATCAGTAGTGTTTCACCTGCATTCACATCCTGGGTGTGTAATTCTGTTCTTTCCTCTCATTTCTCAATAAACTCTTTTTACTGGTCTAACTGGAAAAAAAAAACAGTAATGTTTCTATACACTAGTAATGAGCAAGCTGAGGAGGAAATCAAGAAAAAATTTAGCCAAGGATGTAAAGGACTTGTACACAGAACACTACAAAACATTGCTAAAAGAATTTTTAAAAGACCTAAATAAATGGAAGGACATTCTGTGTTCATGGATTAGAAGACTAAATAGCATTAAGATGTTAATTCTACCCATAATGATTTACAGATTCTATACAATCCCAATGAAAATTCCAGGAGCTTACTTTGCAGAAATGGAAAAATTAATTACCCTTTTAAAAAGCCACTAAAAATAAAAAATAAAATAAAATTAAGTCAGGGAAGCAGATTTGGCTCAAGCAATTGGGCTTTCGCCTACGACATGGGAGGTCCTGGGTTTGGTTCCCGGTGACTCCTGGAGAAGGTGAGCTGGCGCAATGGGCAGGCATGGCAAGCTGACACAAGATGATGCAACAAAAGAGACACAAAGAGGAAAGACAATGAGAGACACAATAAGCCAGGGAGCTGAGGTGGCTCAAGCGATTGAGTGCCTCTCTTCCACATGGGAGGTCCAAGATTCAGTTCCCAGTGCCTCCTAAAGAGAAGACGAACAAACACAGACACAGAGAGCACCCAGCAAATGGACATAGAGCGCAGACAGTGACTGCAAACAATGGGGGGGGATACATAATAAATCTTTTATTTTAAAAAGTCAATTACCAAATTTATTTGGAAGGAAAAGGACCTCAAATAGTAAAATATATCTTTGAAAAAAGAACAAAGTCAGTGGACTCGCACTTACTGACTTTAAAGCATATTACAAAGCTAAATGGTCAAAATAGCACGGTATTGGCATAAAGATAGACATATGGATCAAAGGAATCAAATCGAGAGGTCAGAAGTAGATCCTCACCTCTACAGTCAATTGATTTTTTTATAAAGCTACTAAACCCACTCACCTGGGACAGAATAGTCTCTTAAAGAAATGGTGCTGGGAAAACTGGATATCCATATGCAAAGAAATGAAAGAGAACTCTGATTTCACAATATATAAAAAAATCAATTTGAAATGGATCAAAGAGGTAAATATAAGAGTCAGAACCAAAAAAAGCTCTTAAAATACAAGGAAGCATCTTCAAGATCTTGCGTTAGGCAAAGGTCTCTTACATTTTATACCCAAAACACAAGCAATGAAAGAAAAATATATATAAATGGGACTTCATTAAAATTTAAAACTTTTTGCATGAAAGGATTTTGTCATAATAGTGAAAAGAAAACCTACTCAATGCAAGAATTATTTGGAAACCATATATCCAATAAGTGTTTAATATCCAGAATATATAAAGAAATCCTACAACTCAAAAATAAAAGACAAAAAATCCAGATAAAAAACTGGCAAGACTTGAATAGACATTTCTCCAAAGAGGATATACAAATGGCTAAAAAGCACATGAAAAGATGCTCAACATCACTAGCTATTATGGAAATGCAAATCAAAACCACAATAAGATACCATTTCACCCACTAGAATAACAATTAAAAAAACAGAAAATTATAAGTATTGGAGAGGATGTGGAAAAATAGGAACACTCATTCATTGCTGGTAAGAATGTAAAATGGTGCAGCTTCTGTGGAAGATAGTTTGGCAGTTCCTTAGGAAGCTAAAAATAGAATTACCATATGACTTGGCAATCCTGCTACTGAAGAGAACTGAAAGCAGGGATTTTAACAGATATTTGCACACTAATGTTTATAGTGGCATTATTCACAATTGCCAAAAGATGAAAGCAACCCAAGTGTCCATCAACTGATGAATGGATAAATAAAATGTGGTATATCCATATGATGGACTATTATTCAACTGTAAAAAGGAATGAAGTCCTGATGCAAGCAACATGGATGAACCTTGAGGACATTATGCTAAGTAAAATAAGCCAGACACAAAAGGACAAATATTGTATGATCTTACTGATATGATCTAATTATAATAAGCAAATGCAGAGTTAGAAACTAGAATATGGGTTACCAGGAGGTAGACCGGGGGTAGAGATTGGGGAACTGCTGCTTAATTTGTGCAGAATTTCTATTTAGCTTGATTGTAAAAGTTTGGAAATGGATAGTGGTGATGGTAGCACATAATTGTGAATGTAAATAACAGCACTGAATTATGTACATGAATGCAGTTGAAAGAGGGGTAAGTTTTGGGTCATATGTTACTAGAATGAAGGTTAGAATATAAAACATGGGACTGCATAATATAGTGAACCTGTTGTATGATGGACTGAGGTTAATAGTACAAGTATAAGAATGTTATTTCATGAATTATAACAAACATACAACACTAATACAAGGTGTTAATAGGGTAGTATTGGGGGGGAAATATACCTAATATAAACAGTGGACTACAGTTAATAGTACTATTTAAATATTCTTTCAGCATTTGTAACAAAGGTACCATACTGATGCAAAATATCAACAATAGGGGAGTATATGGGAACATTTGTATTTTTTACATGACTTCTGTAAACCTACAACTTCTCTAAGTAAAAAAATAATAATAATAATAAAGGTGTTACTGCCAAAAAAAGAAAAAGAAAAAGAAAAAGAAAAAAAAGAAATCCAATTGAAGGCAGAGCTAGTGCACTGGAAAGACCCCAGTCTCTGAAACCAAGCAGACCTGGGTTCAAGTCCCACCTTGGCCACTTTCCAACTTTATGGTCCTGGTCAGGTGCCTGAACTTCCCTCAGTTTCCTCATATATAAAATGAGGATCATAATTGCCTCACAGGGTGTGAGCTAACATGTTTAAATTACCTGGAACATAGTAGGTGTTGGGGATCTTGACCCCCACAAAAAGTATATTCAGGTCCCAACTGCTGGTTCTGTGGGTACAAACCCATTTGAAAATAGGACCTTTGAAGATGTGTTTAGTTAAGGTGAGGCCAAACTGAATGCAGGTGGGCCTTAATCCAATTTGGCCAAAGTCCTTGAAAGCAAAGGAAATTGGACATGGAAGGAGAGAAGCCACAGAAGAAGCAAGAAGCTGAAAGCTGGTGGAACCTGAAGGAGAAAGAAGATGCTACCATATGCACTACCATGTGGTGGAAAAGCCAAGTACTCCATTAGAAACAGATGCAACTTTCCTAAACTCTCCCTCACTCCCCTCCCACATCAACCATCTCAGTCCCAGAAACTGCTCAAATCTCAGCTTCATGGGACTTAGAGCTGGGAAGGGCTGAATCTCCCTCACTGCCAGATGTCAATGTAGACAGGGCCAGGAAGTAGGAAAGGTTGAGCCATGACCCCCAACATCATGATACAAAGAAGCTACCATGTGGTACATTGGGAACATTCTAAAGAGGAAGCAAAAACTGATATGCAATTTATATTGTGGAAAGCATTTTGCAATAAACATTCACAGCACTGAAGAAATACATCCATTAAGAAAAAACAAGGGGAGCAGATGTAGCTCAAGTGGTTGAGCGCCTGCTTCCCATATACAAGGTTCCAGGTTCAATCCCTGGTACCTCCTAAGAAAAAAAAGAAAAAAAATGATTTTGGCTTTTAGTCTGAAAATAAATGTTTAAAACCTTTATGATATAACACAGTAAAATGATGGCATACATTGGATCCTACAGGAGAGGGTACATGTGGGAGTACATTTCTGGGCATGTTCATTTGATGCACATTGGGACCAAGTAGACTGAGTGATTGATTCTCATGTGGGCACAGTGGGCTAACTGTCTTAGAGAAAAATTTCTCCAGGGTTTACAATGCATCTTCATAAAACGACTTTTGCATTTTTAATGACATTTCAGGGTTTTTTATTCCTCCATGAGGGCATAATTTCCGATTAACCAGATTTTCTTCTCCAGCTCTTTACTTTGTCTTAAGAATAATAAGGAGTGATGGTAATAAATCCTGAATGCTATTGTATGATACCTCCTTCAACTGATGGATAGACACGGTGTGGTATATCCACACAATGGAATATTATTCAGCCATAAAAATAAGTGAAATACATTCTACAACATAGATGAATCTTGCAAACATCATACTAAGTGAAAGAGGCCAGACTAAAAGACTGCATAGTGTATGATTCTAATAATATGAACTATCCAGAATGGAAAAAAAACCATAGAGACAGAAAGTAGATTTGTGTTTTCCATGGACTGGAGGGAAAAGAGAAAGGGGAGTGACTGCTAGTGGATAGTGGCTTTACCTTTAGAGCTGATGAAATTGTTCTAAAACTAGCCAGTGATGATGGCTGTACAACTCTGCGATTATACTAAAAAACACTCGATTGCACACTTTAATGATGAATTGTATGGTAAGCAAAATAAACCTTAATAAAGCTGTTGTAAAGAATAACAAAAAAATAGAGTGGACTTACTGGTATCCTGTTATAGACTTACTGTGATTCACGCAATGGAAGAAATTACAATATTATGTGGAGCCAGTGGCCACTGGACACTTTGGGGGCAGGAAAAGCAGTTGTAATACAGGGGCTTTCTCGGGACTTGGGAATTATCCTGAGTGACATTGCAACGACAGATATAGTCCATTTCATATCATCATATAACATGCAGAACTGTGTGGGAGAGAGGGTGGTCTACAATGTGAACTATGGTCCATGCTTAGTGGCAAAGCCCCAAAATGTGTATATCTATTGCAGGTGATGTGCCACACTAATGAAGAATGTATATGTGGGAGGTTGTGGGGGGTGTGGGAGGTGAGGCATATGGGTACCCCTAAAATTTTTGTGTAACATTTATGTAATCTATGTATCTTTAAAAAATTAATTAATTAAAAAAGAAGAATAACAAAAAAAGATAGAATTCATAGAAGGGTCGTGGATAAATGAGTGTGGAGTGGAAATTTTAAAAAATCAATGAATAATATTGAAAATTCATTTAAAATGAAAGTGTAGGCCCGGCTAGATAGCTCAGTGGATAAGAGCGCGCTGGGGTACCACATGGGAGGCCCCGGGTTCGGTTCCTGGGGACCTCTCCAAGCGGGCAGATGGCCTTGAGAAAGGCAAGCCGCCGTGGGCAAGGCAAAAAACCGCCACGGGCAGGGCGGAGCCCCCATGGGCATGGCAAAGTCACCCGTGAAAAAGCAGAGCTGCTGCCAGCGAACTGTGGTAGCCCGGCAGCCCACAAAAAACATGGAGGACTGCTGCCCGCAAAACATGGAGCGGAGCCGTCCGTGAAAACGGAATGGAGCCACCCTTGAACGGAGCAAGCCGCCGCCGCGGAGGGCCAACTTGGCGCATCGCCACAAAGACGGGGGGAGACAAGAAGCAGACATAGAAAAACACAGAAGAATGGACACACAGCAAGAGCAAGCAGAAAGTGGGGGGGGGGGATATGTAATAAATTTTTAAAAATAAATCTTTAAAAAATAAATAAATAAAAAATAAAATGAAAGTGTAAATTAAAAGGTCACATGCTATTGTGAAATTTATAGCCATTAGTGTTAACACACGTCAACATATTATATGGAAGAGACTAATCATGAGTTTTAGATTAAACTATAATCTAAAAGACTATAATTTGAATCTTCAAATAAAGTGTTTTGAACAGTGGGGAGGGGTGACTACAATGAGATATCACTTCACACCCACTAGGGTGGCTATTATTTAAAAAACAGAAAATAACAAGTATTGGTGAGGATTCAGAGGAATAGCAACTATCATACAATGTTGCGAATGTAAAATGGTGCAGCCACTGTGGAAAACAGTCTGGAAATAGTGGTAAAAGATACACAGTATTGTTAGTGTACTTAATGTCAAAGAATTGTCCATTTAAAGTGGGTAAAACTATTTTTATGCTCTGTATATTTTACCACAATTAAAATTTAATTATCCAAATAGGAAAAGAGAAATTAAAACTGTTTGTGGATGACATAATCCTATACTTAGATAATTCTGAAGTATCCATGACAAAGCTACTTGAGCTAATAAATGAGTTCAGCAAAGTGGCAGGATACAAGATCAACATGCAAAAATCAGTAATGTTTTTGTACACTGGTACTGAACAACCTGAGGAGGAAATCAGGGGGGAAATTCCATTTTCAATAGCAACAAATAGGGGGCCGGCTGTATAGCCCAGTTGGTAGGGTGCCGGTTTACCACATGGGAGGCCCTGGTTCGGTCCCCGGGCCTCCTCAAACGGGTGGACCACCTTGAGAAGGCAAGCCAACGCGGGTGGGGCATGCTGCCATGGGCAAAGGCAAGTCCCCACGGGTGGGCAAAAAGGCAAAAGCCCCCGCAGGCAAAGGCAAGCCCCCGCGAGCAAGGGTGAGCCCCCATGAGCAGGCGGGCCGCCGCGCCGGTGAGCTGATTCGGCAGGTCCCCCCAGCAGGGGGAGACAAGCAGACACAGAGGAACGCAGAGAGAAAAAAAAAATGAACACAGCAAGAACAAGCAAAAAGGAGGGGATGTATAATAAATAAAAATAAATCTTTAAAAAAATAGCAACAAATAGACTCAAATACCTAGGAGTTAATTTAACCAAAGAAATACAGGGCCTATATGCAGAAAACTACAAAACAATGCTAAAGGACATTTAAAAAGACCTAAACAAATGGAAAGACATTCCATGTTCATGGATTGGAAGGATAAATATCGTTAAGATGTCAATCTTACCCAAACTGATTTATAGATTCAATGCAATACCAATCAAAATCCCAACAGCTTACTTTACAGAATTAGAGAAGGCAATTACCAAATTCATCTGGAAGGGGAAGTGCACCCGAATAGTCAAAAGCATTCTAAAAAAAGAGCGACATGGGAGGAATTTCACTGCCTGACCTTGAAACATATTACAAAGCTACAGTGGTCAAAACAGCATGGTATTAGCATAAAGATACACACATCGATCAGTGGAATAGAATTGAGAACCCAGAAATAAACCCTCATCTATACAATCAACTGGTTTTTGACAAACCTACCAAGTCCATGCTAATGGGAAAAAACAGTCTCTTCAACAAATGGTGTTGGGAGAACTGGATATCTATAACCAAAGAATCAACTCAAAATGGATCAAAGATCTAAATATAAAAGCCAGGACCATAAAACTACTAGAAGAAAATGTAGGGAAACATCTTCAAGACCTTGTAGTAGGTGGTGGTTTCTTGGACCTTATACACCCAAAGCACATGCAACAAAAGAAAAAATAGATAAATGGGACCACCTCAAAATTCAACACTTTTGCACCTCACAGGACTCTGACAACTCAATGGGAAAAAATATTTGGAAATCACATATCTGATAAGGGTTTAATATCCAGGATATATAAAGAGACGTTACAACTCAACAATAAAAAGACAAATGACCCAATTAAAAAATGGGCAAAAAAGTTTTCCAAAGAAGAAATATAAATGGCAAAAAAAATCACATGAAGAAATACTCAACATCACTCATGATTAGGGAAATGCAAATCAAAATGACAATAAGATATCATTTCACACCTATTAGAATGGCCAGTATTAAAAAGACAGAGAACTACAAGTGGTGGAGAGGATGTGGAGAGATAGGAACACTTATTCACTGTTGGTGGGAATACAGAATAGTACAGCCACTGTGGAGGACTGTTTGGCAGTTCCTAAAGAAGCTGAATACAGACTTGCCACGTGACCCGGCAATACCACTACTAAGTATATACCCAGAAGAACTGAGAGCAGTGACACGAACAGACATCTGCACACTGATATTTGTAGCAACATTATTCACCATCGCCAAAAGTTGGAAACAACCCAGGTGTCCATCAACAGACAAATGGATAAACAAACTGTGGTCTCTTCACAGGATGGAATATTATGTAGCTGTAAGAAGAAATGACAAGATGGATGAACCTGGAGGACATTATGTTGAGCGAAGCAAGCCAGACACAAAAGGACAAATACTGTATGAATGCATTACTATGAACCAAATATATTGCGTAACATTGTTTGATTCAAAAAAATTTTTATATCTATCCAGTACATTTAATTGAGAAATGTATATATTTATTATCTGTGTTTACTTTTTAGTTTTTAATTGTTTATATATTCAATTATTAAATGTACAAAATAAAGTAAAAAAAAAAAAAAAGTGGGAGCAGATGTGACTTAAACGATTGAGTGCCCGCTTCCCACATATGAGGTCCCGGGTTCATGTATTTTATACATAAAATAAAATAAAATAAAATAAAATAAAATATAAAATAAAATAAAATAAAATGTTAATGGAAAACTACAGCAACCAAAAATAGTCAGAGCCGCAGAAGATTCAGATCCTTCAGGAATGAAAGTTTGGATCACTCTACCCCATAAAAACTCTGACTAGTTGAGATCCTGGCTGAGGGCAAAGGATTCATGGAATAGGTAATGGAAGAAAGAAATTTTAATATTAACTGCAGCCTTATGACCAGTTACGGAAATGAAGATTGTAGCAGGTATGTGTGTGTATATTTGTATATATTAATCATTTTCTTTTCTCTTTCTCGTTCTCCCTATTATTTGTACAAATTTTGTTAAATGTTAACTTTAAAATTTATTCTCTAAGTACCATAATATTCAGGTGGGACTGTATTGGACTTGAAAAGTAAATTAACATTGTCCAGAGATGGTTAGAATGACTGTTTCCCAGAAGTGAACACAATTACTATTGGAACTTTGCATCTCCTTATATTGGAAACAGAGTGAGAATGACTTTGTATGAAGGATATGTATGAAGAATACTTGAATCTTGTTAGGCAGAAACAGTTACTTTTGTTCTATGGAAGTTCAAATATGCATAGAAGGGTATGTGTGGATAATAGTGACCAGTGGGAGGGACTGTGCCAGTTATTACTCTGTTTAATCTCTGAGCTCCAAACCCTCACTTCTGTGCTTTACTTTGGGATGCTGGGGCTAGAACTCTGCAAACCACATTTCTGCTTTGCTCACTGGCCCCCAGTTAGGCTTTGCCAATAAAGGCATAGAGGGAGATGGCAAGGCTGTAGAAAGAAGAGACTTGCTCCTCCTCTTTGTTTCCTGCAGGCTTCCTGTTTGTTTCCTGCCTGTTACCTATCCCTGTGTCACTCTCACACTTCTTCATCCTGCCTGTGACAGTGAATTCCCCTAACAGCAGCTGAATCCAGTTCCCAGCTTTTCCAAACCAGCCTCACTGCATCCCTCCTCCCCCAGAGACACCAGCATCATCCAGGGCCCCTCCTCAGAGTTCTGGGTTTCAGCCCCATGAGTCCCCTCCTCCAAGCCCAGAGATCCCAGCAGAAGCCAAACAGCATCCCCTCCTCAGAGGCCTGACTTTCAACTACACAGGGCCCTCCTACAAACTTCTAAATTTTAATAATTCCAGCCTCTTCCCTTTGCTTCTCCAGCCCTAGATGTAGGAGTAGCTTTCTGTAATCACTATCTCCATTAAAATTTGGCAATGTGGTTCAAGCATTTGGGCATCCGTCTACTACATGGGAGGCCCCAGGTTCGGTTCCCGGTGCCTCCTAAAGAGAAGATGAGCAGACAAAGAGAGCGAACAACGAATGGACACAGCAAGCACAAACAGTGTAGGGAGGGAGGAAATAAATGAAATAAATCTTTTTTTAAAATTGGTATTCTCTTTTTGCCTCCTTAGTTAACTAATTAATAATTCTTTACAGTTTTTTCTGTTCAAATAAATACAGCAGTTTCCGATTCCTATCTGGACCCTGGACCCTAATTGATGCAGTTCTTGCTCTCTCCTCAAGAATCCTCCCACCCCAGTTCTCTTGCCTCCTTTCTCTACAAGTCCTTTACAGTAAACCCATGCATTTCCACCGCTTTAAGCACTACCTATGCGCAGACAACTTCCAACCAACCAATGTGAAATGGAATAAAAAGAGAGTTTTGTACATGACTTTGTAATAGCACTCATTAACTCTACTTACCAGTCTATTTCCCCTCCAGCCCATAAGCTCTTAGAGGGCAGGAACCATGTCTTATCCACCTTTGTATCCCTAGTGCCTGATATAGGACCGGACAGAGTAGGTGTCCAATAAAGAAATGTAGAATCAATGATTGATCACTAGTTGAGTTCTCTTTATCTGTCTTTAATTGGACCATTTCATCAATGTGTCAAATAACCAGAGCCACAATTAAGGCTAATATCCCCAGCTTCAAATGCTTGGTACATACAGTTTCACCTTACCTTCAATACAGAGGTCTGCTAAACTCCCATCTTCCACATTGCATAATAGTTCTTGGAGTAGAGGCAGTAGGAGGGAGGTGATTAACAGTTAAAAGAAAAACAAACCCACAAAGGCACACAGTGAATTCTAAGACTAACAGCAGTTTTAAGCAATGTCCCAGCTAAATTCTACCCTCAGTACCAAACACCTAGATGTTTAAGACCCACTTGGCTTTAAAAGGATAAGAACTATCCGTGTGACACAACAGAAAAACTGTGTGCTCTGGAGTCTGTGACAGACCTGGGGTAAAATTCCAATAATGCCATTTGTTAGCTAAGACCTTTCTGAGCTCAGCAATGATCATATCGCCCTTAAAGGACTGGCTTGGCAGCTAAAAAAACTAACTCTGGCACAGAAAATCACCCATTATAAGTTAGCTACCCTCCTCCCAAAAGACTCTTTTCCATAGGACATTAAATCATTTTAAAAGAAGGGACCTTAGATAAAATTTAATCCATCTCATTTTACAAATGAAGGAACTAAAGCACAGGAAAGAGGAAGTGATTCAATCAGGGTCACACCCAGATCAGCAGGCTTCAGTCTGGTCCTTCTAAACCTGTGCAAAGGTCATAGGCTTGACTCCTTGAAGGATCATGCATTTTCCACACTCATCTTCACATTTTTACTAACCTCTTAGCCAGGTAACTGGCTGAAGCCAGTTACCATGTAATGTACCATGTATCTTAGAAAGGGGACTATTTTTTCATCATTATGACAAAACACTTTGCTAAGTTAAACTACGAAAAAGTCTAACTCGTTTCAAGACCGTTTCTCCAAGACCCCAAAAGCATACTACCCTATCCATGCAAACCTCATGCCAAGATTCCCTTTTAATCTCACCAAAAAGTATGCTTATGAAGTGGATGCAGACTCTCTGATCCTGAGCCACCTGCTGTGTGACCAGCGAGGCATGCCTCACAAGGGCATCTCGGAAGCAGGACAACACATGTTTCTTGCGCACCAACTTGAGGAAGAAGGAGAAAAATATTCTTCAATGGCAACCAAGTCTCAGCCATGCTGAACCCAAGCAATTGTAATTTCCAAATATAATTACAAGTTGGCACTTGTGGGATCATCTAAATTATGATGAGATTCATACTCCCTGTAGGAAGTTTGGAAAAGAGCATTATTTACACACAGGAATCTAAGTTTTCGTACAGAGGACTATACATGGGCCAGGGGTCCAATTACTCTATATTTGCATAACAATTTACTGTTCACAAATCACTCTTTTGTCCAATAGCTCATTTAAGCCTAAAAAGTAAGTGAGGCAAACAAAAACAAATATTATCACCATTTTAGAGATGAGAAAACTGAGGATCACAGACTTTCTCAAGGACTCAAATCTGGATCTCAGACCCAGGCCTTGCCCAAGGTTAGTGCTCTTTCCACATCAATAGTCTGAGGACTTGGACTGGGGGTCCTCTAAGTTATAGCTCAAGAGCATCATAGAAGTAGGTAGTAAAAATACACTCTTGTATTAAAGGTAGGCAAAAATCTTCACTCAAGTCAACTCCGTGTGCAGGGAACTGGACAGTAGCTGTGCAAATAGCTCAAGACAGTAGGTAAGTCAAAAGGGTAAGCACCGATAGGACAGGAATCTGGTACAGCTAAGTTGCTCTCTCAATTGGTGAGAGCTAATACCTAACTCCTGTAATAAGCACCCCCCCCCATCTCCTTACCCATCTTCTCAAGCCTGATTCAAATGCTTCTTCCCCTAAGAAAGCATTCTCAGTTTCTCTCCTTACTTCTCAGAGTCCTTGACCACAAACACGTCCATTTTCTAAATGTCCAGTAATGTGTTCTCATATTTTCTTCCCTACTACACTGTTTTAATCATCTCTGCATCCCTGACTTACTGTCCAAAAATAGTTGCCTCAGAACTTCTGGCCTCAACGAAATTTCAGAGGTTATCAACAAGCCAAGCAGGTCCCAGAATGTGGCCTGGGGTCCTCTGGGGACCCCCAGAGGGTCCTTTTCAGGGGTTCCAGAACGTCAAAATTACTTTCATAATAATAAGACGCCATTTACCGTTTTCACTCTCATCCTTTCACAAGCACAGAGTGGAGTTTTCCAAAGGCTATGTGATGTGTGATATTGCAAAAGATTGGATGCAGAAACAGATGAGAACCCATCTGTCTTCTATTAAGCAAGATATTAAAGAGATTTGCAAAACTGTAAGAGCAAATTCATTCTTTTCACTTTTTGTACTTTAGAAAATAGTTATTTTTAAATTACTTATGTTAATATGCAGTGATTTGCTATTATTATTTTTAAATGAGTTAAACATTTCTAATTTTTGTTGTAATTTCTAATACAGTAAATATTGATGGATATAGCATACATAAAAGCTCTTCAGGGGCCGGCTGGATAGCCCAGTGGATAGGGTGCCGGCATACCACATGGGAGGCCCCAGGTTCGGTTCCCGGGGACCTCTCCTAGCAGGCAGACCGCCTTGAGAATGGCAAGCCACCTGGGCGGGCCAGAGCCGCCTTGGGCAGGGCAAAAAGCTGCCACGGACAGGGCAAAAAGCCGCCACGGGCAGGGCAGGTCGCCTGTGAATGGAGCGCAGCCAGCCACCCGCGAACTAAGAGCCGGCCGTGAATGGAAGCAGAAGCCACCCACAAGCGGGGAAAGCCGCGCCTGCGCAGTGACCAGTCTTGGCGCGTCGCCGCAGCAGGGGGGAGGGGAGATATGTAATAAAATAAATAAATCTTTAAAAAAAAAAAAAAGCTCTTCAGGGTCCTCAATATCTTTTTTAAAGTGTGAAGACACACTGAGATAAAAGTTTTGAGAACTGATCTAGTTCAGCTCTCCCACCCAAGACTCTCCATCTTTACTCCCCTTCCCAGCAATGGACAAGGTGATCTCCCAAACTCTTCTTGAGTGCCTCCATGGACAAGAAACTCACTGCAAAGATAGAGGTTGAGAGAACAAGAAGCTTTACCTATTGGAAAAGTCTTCTTCCCATTCACCCCACTTCTACTTGAATGTAACTTCCACCCCTTAATCCTGCTATCACAGAGACAAGAGCACCCCCTCCTCTACTTTAACACCTTCATATAAGCTAAGGGAGTAAGAAGGCCCCAGTGCATGTGTGCCCGGCCCACAGGCTGAGAGGCCACTGTAGTGGGAGTCTGAGCTAAGGTTAAATCCTGGAGAAATGGAGTCAAGGGCCACAAGTGGCAAGGCAGGTACAAAGAAAGGTAAGTGGGAATGCGGGCCAGTGAGGCTAAGCAGGATGTTGCGTGGAAAGAGAGATTCAGATTTAGTGCTGACTGGAATAGGGCCATTAGAAGCCCACAGCTAAGGGACAGGGCCTGGTTTGGAAAGAAGGTGCTTTGGCCTGGGGCAAGGCCGCTTGCAAGGTGGCCGCACAGAAGCAAGGCTGCTTTGGCCAGGAGGGAGGAGCAGGCCTTAGGGGGTGCATTTAAGGCCTTAGTTTAGTTTCGGGGGAGGTGAGCCCGGTTCCAGGGAGTTGGCCTGGCCGAGGCCGCCTGTCGGGTGAAGGGACTGACTGCCTGGGCCGGGTTCACCAGGGTAAGGGGCCACCCGCACCGACACGCCATGATCCGGCAGCAGCTCCAGCGCGCAGGCCAGGCACAGGCGCGGAGGCACCGGCAACAGCCAGCGCGGGTCGTGCCGATAATGCACGCTCTCGAAAAGCAGCGCCGCCTCTTCGTCCCTCCCGAGCCCGGGAAGGCCCGCTGCCGCCGCCTCTCTCACAGCCATCTCGCGCCTTGCCCTCGGGCACAGTGGCACTTTTCCCGCGCAGCTCGGGCGCATGCGCACTCAGAAGAGAGTCCTGCGACTGTGCACGTGTCTGTAAAGCGCCTGCGCGGACCGAGTAGCGCCGCACTGTCTTTGGCACCGCGAAGTTGAAAAGTTTTTATAAAGAAGCTGTCATTAACCTTGAAAAAGGAAGTGAGCAATCTATTTTTACTAATTTTTTTGAATAAACCTCAGGGATTTTTATCTAGAAGCCATTAGTATTATCATTATTTTAAATTTATGTGACAAATTTGATTTGAATCTAAGACGCCCCCCCTTGAAATATCCTCTCACCCAGGGCTGCGTGACCCCTGCGACTTTGTGAGAGCATAATGAATGCTAAAGAAGAGAAAATGCTGGGAATATTCTGGCTGTCCTGATTTTGTGATAATCAGGGTAGGCTAAACATTCGCTATATTAGAAACCATGCATGTGTCCCCAGACCTAGTTTTTCTCCCTAGGTCTGGTTTTTGGAATGCTGGTGATAAACTAAGTCTGATTTATTATATGATCATCCTGTATGGGAAATGACTGTAACTTTGGGTATCTTTGGTCAACCTTAAGAGATATAGTTAAGGGGACGGATGTGGCTCAAATGGTTGGGCATCCGTCTCCCATATGGAGGGACCTGGGTTCAATCCCCAGGACTTCCCAGTAAAAATTTAAAAAACAAACTATAGAAGGTGCACAGGCCACCAGGCCTCGTGCATGGGGTGTGCTGCCAGGCCCCGTGAGCCATGCAGCAAGATGTTGACATAACAGAAGAGTGACAAAAGGGAGAGCCAAGATGAGACGCACAGAAAAACCAGGAACTAAGGTGGCCCAGGGGTCCCTCTCTCCCACATCGGAGATTCTGAGAATCGAATCCCAGTGAAGACAGGAGGAGAATGAGAAGGGGGCAGGAAATGGACACAGAGAGTTGCCCAGCGAATGGACACAAAAACAGCAAAA
>PVKH010013695.1:0-16757 GCA_004027955.1 Chaetophractus vellerosus
GGAGGCTGAAAAGGATAGAAAAAGCTTCTCTTATTAACTTTTTTTTTTTTTGGTTACATATCCCCCCCCCCCCCTTTCTGCTTGCTCTTGCTGTATGTCCATTCTTCTGTGTTTTTTCTATGTCTACTTCTTGTCTCCCTCGTCTTTGCGGCGACACGCCGAGTTGGCCCTCCGTGGAGGCAGCTCGCTCCGTTCGTGGGTGGCTCCATTCCGTTTTTCACGGGCGGGTCCGCTCCATGTTTTGCGGGCTTCATGGCTTTCGTGCTTCGCAGGCGGCAGCTCCGTGTTTCACCGGTGACTTTGCCATGCCCGTGGCGGCTTTTTTTGCCTTGCCCGCGGTGGCTTTGCCCCGCCCATGGCGGCTTGCCTTTCTCAAGGCTGTCTGCCCGCTCGGAGAGTTCCCTGGGAACCGAACCCGGGGCCTCCCATGTGGTATACTGGCGCTCTTATCCACTGAGCTATCTAGCCGGACCCTCTTATTAACTTTTAATTTCCTAACATGCACTTTCTTGGTCTGCCAGCAGTTGACACTCTTTGGGGGCCCTTTCAGTTCCGTGTGTGGTCAGAGCGTGTTTGCTACAACATGGACCGGATCAGTATGATAGAGGATCCTGCCTGGAAGCTAAGAGCCTCATAATTCAAACTTTGTCAGAGGCAGTTCCCCAGCCTTTGCTGGCAGTCCCCTCCCTTTTCCCAGTTGGGAGTAACACACAATCTGGAATAACACACAATCCTCCCAGGATTGAATTTTGATAAGGTCCCCTCTATCTATTTGTTCTTATGTTGCTTGAACTTTGGGTATAAAGTCTAAGCATTGTCTAACACATGTTCTTGAAGATGCTTCTCTATGTGTTCTTCTAGGTGCTTTATACTTCTGGTACTTATATTTAGGTCTTTGATCCATTATGAATTGATTTTTGTATATGGTGTGAGGAAGGGGTCATCCTTCAATCTTTTGCAAATCGAGATCCAGTTTTTGCAGCACCATTTTTTGAATAGAGTATTCTTTCCCCATTGAGGGGACTTGGCACCCTTGTCAAAAATGATTTGGCCATAAACATGAGGGGTGATTTCTGAACTCTCAATTCGATTCCATTGGTCTGTATTTCTGTCTTAGTGCTAAGAATACGTGGTATTGATTACTGTGGCTTTGTAATATGTTTTAAGGTCAGGCAGTGAGAGAATCCTCCCAACTTCATTTTTCTTTTGCAAGATGGCCTTTTGGGGCTCCTTACCCTTCCTTGTAAATGTGATGATTGGCTTCCATTTCTAGCATGAAGTCTGTTCGAATTTTGATTGGGATTGCATTCAGTCTGTAAATTGCTCAGGGTAGAATTGACATTGTAACATTCTTTAGTGTTCTGGTCCATGAACACAGATTGTCCTTCCATTTATTTAGGTCTTCTTTGATTTTTTTTTTTTTTTTTTTTTTTGGCAAAATTTTGTAGTTTTCCCAGTAAAGTCCTTTACATTGTTGGTTACATTTATTCCTGGATACTTGGTTCTTTTAGTTGGTATTGTAAATGGAACATTTTTCTTGATTTTTTTCCTTTAGATTGTTTATTACTAGTGTATAGAAACACTAGTGATTTTTGCATTTTGATCTTATATCCTACCACTTTGCTGAATTTATTTATTTATTCTAGTAGCTTTGTTATAGAGTTTTCAGGATTTTCTGCATAGATGATCATGCCGTCTGTAAATAGGGAAATTTTACTTCTTTTCTAATTTCGATCTTTTCTTTCTTTCTCTTGCCTAATTGCTCCTGGTAGAAATCCAGTACAATGTTGAATAACAGTGGTGATAGTGGGAATCCTGTTCTTGATCTTAGAGGGGAAAAGCTTTTACTCTTTTACTATTGAGTATGTTAGCCGTGGGTTTTTCATTTATGCCCTTTATAATGTTGAGTATATAATATATATTCTGTTTATGTATTGTATGTAAGCTTCCTTCTATTCCCAGTTTTCTAAGTGTTTTTATCAAGTGGTAATTTCAGGTGCTAGATTTGTCATTATGGGTTAGCAAGGATGTGGAATAAATGGAACTTTAATATTGCTGGTTGGAATGAAGCTTCTTATAAAGTTAAAAATATACTCAACTATATAATTCCCACACAAGAGAAAAAAAACTTATGTTGACAAAAAACCTGTTTATCAATATGTATAGTGGTTTTATTCATAATTACCAAAAACTGGAAATACCAAAATGTCCTTCAACTGGTGAATAGGTAAACAAACTATAGTTTATCTATGAAATATTACTTACCAATAAAGAAGAATGATTTCTGATATACAAAGGAACATGGGTGAATCTTACATGCATTACAAGTGAAAACAAGCTAGTCTCAAAAGGCTACATACTGTATGAGTCTATTTATATGACATTCTGGAAGAGGCAAAACTATAGGGACAGGAAACAGATCACTGAGCACCTGAGTGTCAAGTGCCTAAGGAAATATTGGGGGGTAATTGAACAGTTCTTTAGTTTGGTGATGGTTATGGTTACACATTATGTGCTTTTGTAAAATCTCTTTAGAGCTCTACATTAAAAAAAAAAAGATTGGTGTATGTAAGTTTTACCTCAACTTTAAAAATATTTAATAATTCATCTTGCATCTTGATTAGTTAATTCTTGCTGTACACTTCTGTAGTCTTTTTACCTAATCCCTTGCTAAGTCAAATTGCCCCTTTAGCACAGTTAGTGGGAGAATTATTGACAATATGAAGGGGAAATCTGTGGTGAAAGAAGTTAGTAAGCTCTTTCCTTAGAAGATGCTAAGAAAGAAAGGTGAGTGGAAATTAAAACTCCAAGGGAGAGAGGAGATAAATGCTGATAAAGAATCCAAGTTTCAGCAGGAGAATTAAGGTATTCAGGATCCAGAGGGTAAAAGAAGTAAGGAGAAGAGTAGATAGAAAACTAGAAAGTTACAATTTAGAAGCCATTGGTACATAATCTTCGATGTGTTATTTTTTCCTCATTTATGTTGCAGTACTATATATAGTTTGTTGGAACAGGGATAAAGAGCACTTTGTGCCAATTTCTTTGTTGTTAACTACTGTCTATCAGTATAGATCAAGACCCTGTATCCATGACAGTGTTAGAACAGATAATGAATTTCTAATTACATTAAGATCCTTTCTTAAGGGAAAGAAACAAGCCCCAGTATTCTATATAGCACCTCACATATAGTATTTGAATATAGTAATTATAGTAATTGATTGGATGTTTGTACATTTAGTAACTAAAAAAAAAGTTTATTACAAGCAAAGCTATTCCTCTTAACCTTTTAGATTCAAGACTGTTATCTATTATAGCAGCATTTTGCATTTCTAATACTTTCTAAGCAACTTTTTTTTTTCCTTTTTTCTTTTTGAGTTATCAGGGCTGGAGGATTGAACCCGGGACCTTGTATGTGGGAAGCTGGCACTCAATCACTGAGCCACATGACCTCCCCTGAGTTGGTTTTTTCATTTGTTTGCTTGTTGTTTGTTTTTTTTGTTTGTTTTTAGGAGGCACTGGGAACCAAACCCGGGACCTTCCATATGGGAAGCAGACACTCAACCGCTTGAGTCACATCTGCTCCCCTCTGAGCAACATTTGATCCTTGTTCCCTAGTGTTGCAATTTTAGACAGATGAGTGAGAGAAGTTTCACTTTATTCTTATATTTTTGGAATTTTCAGAATTACGGTTTAATTTTTTTTCTCAAAACAAAACATATAAGCATAAACTATCCTCAAAGAACCTTATCTTTGTTCTTACTCAGGCCATTTCCTTTTGAAAGTCAGGGCAGAGAACTTTTATTGTTATTCACAAAAAGAGTGGTGCCCATGTTCTTTTTCCTTTTGTGTTGATTTATTTTTCTTTTAAATTTTATTTTTAAATTATACTGTAAAAATGAACATTTTTTGCAGTATAGTTCTATGAATTTTAAAATGCATATAGATTTTTTTAATCACCACCACCAAGATACAGAATAGTTCCATCACCCCCAACAAAACCCCCCATGCTTTATCCCTTTTATAGTCTCATTCTTCCCCTGCTCCTACTCCCTCCATCAGTCTAGTTTTGTCATTTTGAAAATGTCATATAAATGTAATCTCATAGTATGTAACCTTTTCAAACTGTTATTCAAGAATTATGCCTTTGAGTTTCATCCAAATTTTTGCATGTCTTAAGGTTTAATTTAATAAGTGAAACATAAATTTTATATAATGAAATATCAATTACTAAAGGTGTTATCTTTATGTCATTCTCAATTTTGTTTTTTATTGGTTTTCTCCTTCAGATTTGTATCTAAAAATCATGTGGTTTTAAAGCTCTTCTATTATGTCTTAATTTCAGGTGATTTTGCAGTTCTTCTTAAAGCAGGCATGACTGTAAAGCAAGCAATTGTGTACAACCTTCTCTCTGCCATGATGGCTTACATAGGCATGCTGATAGGCACGGCTGTTGGTCAGTATGCTAATAACATCACACTTTGGATCTTTGCGATCACTGCAGGCATGTTTCTCTATGTAGCATTGGTGGATATGGTAAGATTTTTTTTTAACAAATCAATTTCATTGGTACATATTAATAATGCATACGGTTCATCCAAAGTGTACAATTAATAGTATTTGGTATATTTTTGTTTTGAACTAACCCTGTCAATAGAATGCAACTTATAAAAATGGAAGAAATCTTTGAAAGTGGTTTGGAAGCCAAGTTATGTTTAAAAATATAACCTCTTTTTAAAGATATGCAAGATCCTGAATAATCTATTAGGTAAAGACTTAAGTGCTAAGATTCCTTCCTTGAAAGCCAGTTAAGATGCTGAAAATTTTTGAACAAAGCATGTTAATATTCCAAAATCATCACCAATAGTATTTACAGGCACAATTATAAAATTATTATTCTATTTTGTAATATTGGGATGCAGATGTACTATTATCATTATTGACAAAATAATTATTTGAGCTTGCTTTATGGCAAACAAGAAAGAAATGCTACCTGTTAGGAGATGGAATATATTCCAAGGGATTTATGTCATTTACCTTATTTCTACCTTTAACTTAAATTTAATAAATCTAAATAACTTTTATTTTAATTTTATTTTAGTATCCCAAATATGTTGACAGACCCAGAACTCCTAGCAGTTTGGTTAATTTTTGTTTTTTGTTTCATTTTCACTTAAAAATTTTTTTTTCATAATAGGTTTATTACATTTATTATAGAAAGTTTATACATAAAAAGAAAAAAATACAAATTATTTATCCTGTTACCTAGAGGTAGTTATTTCACTCCTCTCTTCTTGGGCCTCTAATACCTCAATTCCTATCCTCTTGCTCAGCTGTTAAGCTTGCTTCATATTTCATAGAGAACATTGAAGCCGTGACGATAGCTTCCACAAATTCCCATCATGTCATCTGCTCACCTCCCTTGGTCTATGCCTGTTTACTTTCTCTCCTGTACTAAGGAAGACCAGCTCCTTCAAACTGTTCGTTAGAATTTATCCCTTCATGCTAACTGCCCCAAAATCTCCCTCTTTTTTTTTTTTTTTTGCATCATTCATTTTTCCCTTTCTGCTGGATCATTCCTATCAGCATATAGACTTCATAATACTTTTCCCTTCTTAAAAAGATGGGGGAAAAGGACCTCTCAACTCCACTTTCCCTATTTTGCTGTCACCCCATTTGCTGTCCTTCTCTCTCATAGCAAATCACTGTTTAATACTTTTAATTCTCCTCACTCTTAAGTCTAGCCCCATCAAATTTTCTCCTCAACTGCCCTGCCAGAACTGTTATTGTCAAATTAACCATCCATCACGACATTTCTAAGTCTACTAGTCATTTCCCGGTCTTTATATCTTAGTTGTCATATTAACATTTCATAGTTAATCATGCTCTCCTCTTTAAAACTACTTTTAAAAAAAATCAGTTGGCTTCTATAATACCATAATTTCCTGGCTTTCTTCCCACCTTTCTGGCCTTTCTTTCTCAGTCTCTTTTACTGGATCTTCTTCCCACCTCTAAATGTTGATAAAAACCCTCTAAAATGATCTCGTGTGGTCTCATAGCGTTAAATAATGTTACCTGATGAGTCCTAAATTTATATCTTAGCCTAGACCATTTCTCTAATTTCATACTCTTCTGTACAACTGCTTAGTTTTCAGGGGAAAAGTGCCGAAGTTCTTGCTTTGACTTTCAGGGTCTTTCATGATCAAGGATCATATTCACTCCCCCTCAGTTTTCCTAACTTCATCTTATATCCTTCTACCCTCCCCCTGTTCACTCTGCCTCAGAAAGGCTGGTCGGTTCCCTGCTTCTCAAACCCTTGGGGCATACTCTCCTTCAGGGTCTTACTTGCTGATCACTCCATGTTGAATGCTTTCCCTGCAGATATTTTCTTGGCTAGCTACCGCAGTTCTTTCATGTCAGATATCCTATCTAATATTTCAACCTTCATCCAAATAAAATACTTCACTTTCCTTATTCCTACTTTACTTTTTTCTTTTTTGTACTTGTAATCTGATTAATAAAATACTAAATCTTTTACATATTTATTGAGTTCATTGTCTGCCTCACCAAAATGTCAACTCTCTGAGAACAGTTATTTTTGTCTTCTTTCACTCACTGATAGGGATGTAGTACACAATTAGTACTGCATGATAATTTTTGAAGTAGGAAGCAAGAGATGTAAAAAGAATGAGAGTCTTTATGTAAAGGATTTGTAGTTTAATGAAAAAGAAAAGTAGCCAATAATTACAATCGTCTTGATACATGGTATGATAGCGTGGTGCACAGTGTTCTTGGGACTATAAAGAGGCTGTCTAAAAAATTAGGGAATAGGATTAAGGAAGTCTTTCTGGAATAGGACATCCAAGTTGTATCTTAAAGAATGAAGGAGAGTTTGTTAGAAGCAGGAGGAAAGAACATATGAATAAACAAAATAATACAGAGCATCATTCCTTTGACCAGTAATTCTATTCCTTGGATTATATTCTGAGGAAAAGCTTAAAATGGCTACCAATGATAAAACAAGTAAGCCTATAAACAAAAACCTTATTAAAGTGTTCTTTCCAATAGTATTTATAATACCACATTTATATTGGAAACACCTTAAATGTCCAAAATAGGGGGAACAGACTATCCAGATATTTGCTAAAATTTTAATGACACCAGAATTATGTATTCTAGTGTTAAGTGGAAAGAATGGATTAAAAAAATTATAGTCATAGGATTATCAGGTAGGTATTGGCCAGATCACAACACACCTTGCTTAAAAGAGTAGAGTTTATCTTGTAAACATTGCGGGCCATTAAAAGGTTTAAGCTGGAGAATGACATGGTTACATTTGTGATTTAGAAGCACCATTTTAGCTATGGGGAGGAAGATTTTTATTTATTTAGAACCATTCAATAAGATAGCAACAGTACCAGAAGATTTAGTTTGAGGCACTCATAAACATCGAGTTAGAGTAGTCTGGCTTTAGGAGGCTTTGCGTAGCAGCTATTTATCAACTAATATGTTAACATTTTTATATTTTAAGAAGTATGTCCAAACTGGCCAGATATGCTGCCATCCAAGCTTTGTTCCATTTATAGAACACACGTAGAGTAGATTTAGCATAATGCTTAAGGGCCTTAGGATTTTCAGAATGGTAAATGAGCATTGGCTTCAACTTAAAGTCATCAGCTGCATCAGCCCCTAATAAGAGAGTCAGCCTGTCCTTTGAAGCTTTGAAGCCAGGCATTGACTTCTCTTCTCTAGCTATAAAAGTCCTCCATGGCATCTTCTTCCAATAGAATGCTGTTTTCGTCTACATTGAAAATCTTTTGTTTAGTGTAGCTACCTTCATCAGTTATCTTAGCCAGATCTTCTGGATAACTTGCTGCAACTTCTAAATCAGCACTTGCTGCTTCACCTTGTACTTGCACTTTAGGGAGACAGCTTCTTCCCTTAAACCTCATGAACCAACTTCTCCTAGTTTCCTAGTTTTTTTCTGCAGCTTTCCAACCGCTCTCAGCTTTTATAGAATTGAAGAGATTTAGGGCCTTGCTCTCATTTAGGGTTTGGCTTAGAGAATGCTGTGGCTGGTTTGATCTTCTATCCAGACCACTAAAACTTTCTCCATATCATCAGTAAGACTTTTTTGCTTTCTTATCATTTATGTGTCCACCAGAGTATCATTTTTAATATCCTTCAAGAACTTTTCCTCTGCATTTACAACTTAGCTAATTATTTGGTACAAAAGGCCTTTCGGCCTTTCTTAGCTTTCGGCATGCTTTCCTCACTAAGCTTAATCATTCCTAGCTTTTGATTTAAAGTAGGAGATGTGCAGTTCTTCCTTTCACGTGAACACTTAACAGGCTATTTTAGGGTTATTAATTGGCCTAATTTCAATATTGTTATGTTTCAGGGTGAAGGGGAATAGCCAGTTGGTGGAGCAGTCAAAACACACAAAGCATTTATCCATTAAGTTCGTATTGGGCGTGGTTCATGGTGCCCCAAAACAATTATAATAATATCACTGATCACAGATCACCATAACAAATATAATAATGAAAAAGTTTGAAATATTGTTAGGAATTGCCAAAATATGACACAGACACACAAAGTGAGCACATCTATTGGATAAATGGTGCTGATAAACTTACTCAATGCAAGGTTTCTACAAACCTTCAAATTTGTGAGAAAAAAATGCATTATCTGCAAAGCACAATAAGATGAACTATGCTTATATAGGAAGAAAAGGAATCGTTTAAGGGCATGGAGATGCCAGTTTGGAATTGCCTATAAATGCCTTTCCTTGGTGTCATATACAGGTGGAAATGAGAAGTTCAAATGGAAAAGAGTGAAAAAAAAATCCAGTTTTGAATTAGATAACCCTAAAAGGAATTTCACTTTCTTAGTGAAGTTAAGATCTAACAATAAATGTGGGAATTGTGACTTTTCTGAGTGTTTTATAGGTAGTAATAAGTTGCCTTAAACTTTGACATAAAGTAAAATTACCAAATTAATAAGGTTAGTGGAAGATAACTCGTTAAAAATGACTAATACATATAGATTGAGTGCTTGTTGTGGGGTAGGGATGGAATAGATTTAATATTTACTTAATACATAGCCATAGTTATAAAATTTCTTTCTCTGGGTTTGATTAAAATATATTTTAGGACTCATAATTATTTTGTTTTAGTTACATTTAAGTCATTAGTTTTCTTAAGTAGGAAAAGGTTAAAAAATATATTTGAGCAGAAGTATACAAAATTGCTTGTAAATCTGTTTTGTTTTGTTTTGTTTTTTCTTTTCTTTTTTTTCTCAGCTTCCAGAAATGTTGCATGGTGATGGTGACAATGAAGAACATGGTTTTTGTCCAGTGGGGCAATTCATTCTTCAGAATTTAGGATTGCTGTTTGGGTTTGCCATCATGCTGGTGATTGCCCTCTATGAAGACAAAATTGTGTTTGACATCCAGTTTTGACCATTCCCAGTAATCACTGTTGATTACAAGAATGTTACCATGCAGCTTTGCATCTGTTCCTTGTACTGTATGCACATTGCTCAAAGAAAAGTCAGTGGCTTGCACTACTTACAAGTTCCATAGATTTGAGCCTAACCACAAAAGACTGGTGCTCAGTACTGTTTTCCCTGAGAGCAGGGGGTGTTTTAAAAATACAAAACTTGTGATAAAGGAGAAAATGGGACTCCATGAACTAATGTTGATGTAGGTTTGATTAAGACTTTTTAAAAAATAATCATATAAAACACTAAAGTAGTCTCTTTACTAGTAGAAACTTCTGTGGCTATGCAGAAATAGAAATTGAACCAAAAATCATTTAAATTTTTAAAATGTTTTAAATGGACTTTGGGCAGACATTTTTGTTTGTGCTAAGAATGAATTGTAGTGCCCTTTAATTCAGCTACATATATACCTATGGTGATAGGGATCAACTTGACAGGTTTAAAACTGTATAAAGTAGACTGTAGGAACTAGAGGAAAGCTCAGGCTGCAGGAGAATATGAATTTAGCATTGGGAAAAGAAGCCCTTATTCTTGAATCTAGAGTTACTATTTTTGTATATATTTGCATAGTGTTTAAACTTGCAGCCTAAACTACTGAAAATTGTGATTGTATGTTTGTGTGAGCTTCAGTTTAATGAAAGATTCATAATGGTTCTTCATATTAATTCTGTACTTGGTGTTTGGGATTTTTTTTTTTATCTTTAATTTTGGTTTGGTTTTGGGGACAGGGTGGAGCATGTGGTAAAACATTTTTTCCCTTAAAAAGTGTCATGCCCTAGAAAATAATAACAGAAGTGATGAACCCAAACAATCTCTAAATATTCAGTTTATAAACTTTAACAGTATTTTAACAGTACTAGTTGATTAACTGGGAAATTTAAGTTCTGAATGTATGCATTGCTTTACCAGTTTGGCATTGGAACCAAGAGCACATGCTATGCTGACAGGTTGTTGAGCAGAAGAATCCAAGTTTTTCCTGTCCATAATCTGTACATGATGTGGCAGTTAAACAGTTACCAGGTTAAACTCCTTTGGTACTGTGTCTACCATGATACCAAGTGACTTGGAAGATAACTTTAAGTAACTAAGCTGAAATCACTTGACATTTTGTGCCAAGACATGCTGTTGATGCCTGATAGGGATTAGTCTTTTTAAGGTGCCCTGTTTTCTTACCATAATTGTGAATGATTTGTGAGAAGTGCAAGCCATGTTTATCCTGAACTTTGACCTAATAATTTGTAATCCTAGTCATATGCACGTTGCTTTCTGTTTGTATATTGTGCCACATGGTCTTCATTTATGCCAGATAAAACTGTATTTGAACTATGTACAGCCAGCTTTGCTTTAATCTATTTGGTAACCAGTGTAACTGCTTTTAAAAATCTTATTGTTAAAATATTTAAGAGCCAAACCTTTTTCATTCCATTTAAAATGTTTTTATTTAGTCCTCCTTTCCCACTTCCTTTTCTCTTACTGCATGACCTTTAAGACAAAAAACAAAAACTTCAAGAGCAGCACATACATCCAGGTATTAATAGATTATTGCCAGTGTTTCTTCTTTATGCTGTAAGCAAGGGAACTTTGGAGTTATTTCCTTAATTTATGCTTGAACTTGAAAAAATTATTTCTGGCTTTCTCTATGGCCTCCTTGTTTTATACATTATTTTCAGCATTGGGCACTGAATTAGGACAGTCCTCATATCATTGCTTGACGCTTCAAGCAACCTAGCTACGAGGTGCTGATATTTTATTTAGTACTGCCAACTCCAGAGATTCAAACGTCTTGTTTTCTGAACCAAGATATACTTACAGTTCATTTTGGGGTTTTTGTACCCGAGGAGGATTCTGCAATTCCAGCATTATATCTGCTTCATTTAAAAACTTTCGTGAAAAGCAATAGCTGGAATGTACTCCCAATCTTAAATGCCTGACTTAAAGCAAATGGGTTATATTGAAGTATATAAAGTTACATATTCTTTCAGAAATGGTATTATCTTTATTTACTAGGTTTTTTTTTTTAACTTTTTATTGTTAAAGAGGGCTGTAACAGTTGCTGCTAGTATATTGTTAGGGTTCCACCAGTATTTAGTTTTCACATAATTCTAATGTATAGTTAAGTCTTATTAGACAATCTGAATTCCACTACATTTCTGTTTGGCTCCAACATTCCATTTTAGCTTGACCAGTCTAATTTAACATGTGTTTGTTGGAGGTCATTAATGTTACTTGTACAATGCTGTCACTGTGTGACATCCATATGAATTTTGGTGTATATCACATTGCATTCAATCAGCTGTGATTATGCTTAGAAATATTGTAGTAACTAGATGCAGTGTGAATTTTTTTTCCATTAACAGTCAGTGGCTTAAATGTGATTATGGTCCTGCAAGGTGATACTTGCTAAAATATCTAAACTTTCTTTGTTGTAACTAAATCATTTTTTTTTTTAATTAAACTTATAAAGCTGGAAATGATCAAATGCTGTTTTTTCATTGTCAACAGTGGTGTGTCATTTTATGTATGTTCCTAATGCTTACGGAACTCTCCCAAAATAAAGTTATTAAAAAAGAGCAGTATTTTCTTTAGTCTTTATTTCAGAACATTTCCTTATACTGAAGTATGAATCATTTTAAATTTAGGCTGCATTTGCACATAAATACATTCATAATTAAGCATAGCTCTAGTCAAAACGACTTAAAAACTGTTTTAAAAGTAAAATATATTCTCAGTCGTCTAAGAAGAAATGGGTAATAAGGTAATGGCATCTGCTTATGAATTAAGTTGACATAACAGTGCTACACCCCGTCCAATCCAGTGCTCTTTGGGTTGGTCAGAGGGAAGAATCATGGCAATAACAAAATTTGTAGAGTGGCCAGTGGTGGATAGCGTTCCTCTCCGTTCACTTGTCTTATACAGTGGAGCAACATAACTTGGTCGTTTTGGTATATCTACCCTCTTACAGGGCTTTAGCCACATCTGGAAAAAAGTGCATAAACCCCTTAAGCCAATACTGTCAAATAATATTTACATCTATTTGAGCTTAATATGGTATTATTAGAGTAAGGTCAGTTATAGCTGCCAATTCTGTGTCCCAAATAAATTTTGTCAGCAATGCTGCCATTGCTCAAAACATTGTTTTGAGAAGTCACAGAACTGTCTTCAGAACCAGTTTAGAAACTGAGTAAAATTAGTGCACATCATTTTCACTAATTCTCTCAAAAAACATATTACCTACTATTCATCACCTCTTCTAATTAAGATTCAGGCCTCTCTCTTTCTCCTACATAATTGTGGAATCCAGATTCGTTAAAAGGGGGACCACAAAGCAGTTTTGCAGATATAGCTACAATATAAGGCCTTATGACAGTCTCAAGCTGGATGTATTTAATTTTAATCCAAGAGTAATTTTCCTAAAGAGAATTTTCATTTCTTAACTAGCTAACATCCTTATTCAGGCGAATCATAATTCGTTTATAAATTCCAACTGCTACTAACTGCAAGCTACTTCAGTTACCATGTAAAAGACAAATAGCTCAATCCCGGTCAACTCCTGAAATTGCACAAATTGCTTGTGACTTTCAATTTGGGTTTCATATTTGAAACTTTTCTCTGTCCACAGTATCTGGTAATATGGCCACTCCCAGTTGGCAGTTGGTCCCTCACTCTGCTCTGAAGGACTTTTGTCTGCCTTTGAGCCCCTCTCAGAGCCCCCCAAATGGAATTTGTGCAAGTCCGAAAGCCATCCCAGACTTGCCCTTCAAATTGTGTGAAAGACTATCCAGCCACTTTCTCATAATGCAATAATAGATGGAAACTTAATTGTATTTATACAGCTTCATCTATCCATGTTGAAGATAGATAAGTGCCTAGAAAATGTTAACTGTTTAGGCAGAAGGTTTTCATATAGGAATTTTTAATCTGCAAGTTCCACATTTTAGGTCAAAGTACAGATAGGAGAAAAACAATCATCTGCGTGTGTGTGAGTGTGTGTGTGTGTGCGTAATAGGACTCCATATATTATTTAAGAATACTAACCACAGGCATGGTATCATAAAGAATTTTGGGATGTGATTCACCAAGTTTCTTGATCTTCCTATTCCAGGAAGCTCCATCCAGAAACAATCCATGAATGAAAACACCTAAATGTAAAAGAACCAGGTTAGGGAAGTGGATGTGGCTCAAGCAATTGAGCTCCCACCTACCACATGGGAGGTCCTGGGTTCAGTTCCTGGTGCCCCCTGGAGAAGGTGAGCAAGACAGCGAGCTGGCATGATGGGCAGGCGCAGCAAGCTGACGCAACAAGATGATGCAACAAAGACACCAAGAGGAAAGACAAACACACAACAAACCAGGGAGCTGAGATGGCTCAAGCGATTGAGCGCCTCTCTCCCATGTGGTAGGTCCCAGGTTCGGTTCCCGGTGCCTCCTAAAGAGAAGACGAGCAGACACAGCACAGAACAAATGGACAGAGAACAGAAAGCGAGCACAAACAAGGTGTGGGGAATAAATAAAAGAACCAGGTTAATATAACACTTTAAATATACATGCATATTGACTGAGTTCTGAATCTGAAATTCCTGCTTGTGAATACCATGCAGATGATATTATAGGTTGGTAACCTAAGACTTGTTCTAAAAAGCAAAAGCAATGTTCAGAGTGCTTTGTTTCAATCGCCTTATTTCAAGAACACCTATACTTTTCCTAGTGTAGTAATGCAATAATAATATGGAAGGCAAAAGATGGAGGGGAATTTTACATTAGCCTACAGGAAGCCTTCCTCAGTTTGTGTGAACATTGTATTAGATTTGTATTTTTAATTGGCCAATAA
This sequence comes from Chaetophractus vellerosus, assembly GCA_004027955.1. NCBI lineage: Eukaryota > Metazoa > Chordata > Mammalia > Cingulata > Chlamyphoridae > Chaetophractus > Chaetophractus vellerosus. Next base: position 14,330 of record PVKH010013695.1, read on the forward strand.
TTATGTTGCCAAAGGCCACGAAGTCTGCAAGAAAAAGTCAATGTATTTATAGGGATCTCAGTGGCTACTAGGGAACATATGGGAAAAAACCTTTGTGCAGATAATATCCTAAGAGTTAAATCTTCACTCCCCTTTCAGAATTTATCCTTGCTACCAAAATTTCTCCTTACATCTGTATGATGGAAAGACACATGGATAAATACAATATACACTAACAGCTGAAGAGGAACATGAAACTAGGAAATGAATGAAACACGGACATTTCATTCATGCACTGAATACAGGTACATGAAAATATTCATTGCAGTTGTTGCACAGATGTGAAGGGAAATAATGTGGAATGTAGAAAGATCTAGGTTTTAGTTCCTATTTGCTGTATGACCTTCCTTGAGCAATTCATTTAACCTCAGAATCTGTTGTGTCTTCTGTAAAAGAAGAATGTCTGCTTTGTCTACCTTGTAGAGTTGTTAGAATCAAACCAGCTAATAGAGGTAAAAGCACTATATAAAGTAGTATATCGAGTATTGTTATTAATATCTACTGGAGCAATGGCATTTAACAGGACTTACTGTAAGGATGGAAATGCTCTTTACCTGTGCTGCCCAAAATGATAGCCACTAGTTACATGTGGCTATTGAGCTTGTGAAACATGGCTAGTGTGCCTGAAGGACTGAATTTTAATTTTAATTGAATTTTAAAGTTACATTTAAAGAGCCACATGTAGATAGTCTGTAAGGGATGTTGGAGAGAAGACCTACCTTTTCTCCCCTCTTGGGTTTAATTGATAGAAAGAATAAGTTGGAATAAAATAACTGTTTTCTTAATTGGCAAGGCACTTCTCCAATAACAGGTAGAGGGGTAGAGATAGGAAAGAAAGAAGCCAGTTCTAGCCCAAGCTATTTTCAGGTGGGATCTATGCCCCTCCCACTAAGTTCCCATGAGAAAGGGGTTCCTTTGGAATAGCCTCCATCTCTCAAACTATTTCATGAATGGTTATTTTCTTTCTAGTAACTAGCTAAGTAGGAAGTATAAAAATGGAATGGCCAAAAGACCAACCTGTGGATATGTGTGTTTATCAGTAAAAATATGTGTGTGAGTGTGTGTACAAAATAACAAAAATCCATGACTTAGCTAATGTCTACCAGCTATCATAAAGCAAACCTGGGCTGACACTTTAGTATTCAATAAAAGGGTTTATTTAGCTCATGGCTACTCTTTATTGTGCAAACATGGAACATTAAATTGTCTTTATTAATCTTTAAGTAAGTTGTGCTTTATACCTGCTCTACTGTTTTCAAGATAATTTTAGATTTTTAATAAAAACTTCCTTTAATAAAAGCAGTTTCAGTTAAATTAACATATCACTGTAAAAAGAAATAACTACCACGCACAATGTCTAGGTTCAATGTATAATGATGGGTAATTCAAGTTTGATCTTAGATATTAGCCAGTTTATAACTTTCAGGCAATGCACTTATAAATTCGATGTTTTAGTTCAAAAACATAACTCTGAGGAATATTATCAGTCCTACTCAGGCTTCAATCCAAATGCTACCTTTTGTCTTTTCCCATGACATGAGAAAAAAATTAGGAAAAAAAAAAAACCTGTATTCTTACATCTGAATTAAATACTTAAGAATTAACCAAGAAACTTTCCCTGAGAAATATGATGATGTTTTTAAACTTCTGTCTCTACCGAAATACTTACTAGGTCAGTTAAGCATGCAGTCTTCAGAGCCAGATGACCTGGGTTTGAATCTCAACTCTGCCCATTGCAAGCTGTGAGACCTTGGGCAAATTAGTTAACCTCTCTGAGCCTTACTTTCCACCTTTGTAAGTGAGGATAATCATAGTACCCATGCAATAGGGTTAATGTGAGGACTAAATGTAAATGGCTTGGACAGTTTCTAGAGCCTAGCAGTGGCACACAGCAACTCCATAGAAAGTGTCCATGCCCTTCCCCTTGTTTTGTCTTTGCCCAGCTTGAACACTCCTTTTCCTCCCTCCCAAATATTTACTTTAAACCAAATTATTTATCCTTCTTGGTATATTGCTAACTTATCTAACTGTATTTTGAATTTATGAGGGTGGGGACTAAAATTTCTATTTGTTGGTATTTTTACAGCATGTAATATAGTGAGCTGTACTAGAGAATATATATTTTTAAAGGCCTATATAATTAAGGAACCATAAAGTAACCATAAACTAAACAACTTACCAGAAGGTTTTTTTTTCAGAAGGTTACTAAATTCTCTTCAGGCATGCAGCAATATGCCCATTCTGAGTGTGTTAAGAGTAAAGGAATTCTGAACAAATTGCCAAATTAGTGATGAGTTAGGCATCTATGACTGGAATAAAAAATGATTAGGTGTTAACCTAACACTTGTCCCAATGATCTTTTACTCCATGCATCTATTGTTCTTGAATG
>PVKH010013696.1:0-16756 GCA_004027955.1 Chaetophractus vellerosus
TTTTTTTTTTTTAACGTTTTGAAGAAATTTGGCACAGAGATTAGCAGTTGATGTTAGCTGATAGTTGTTTGGAATATACATTCTTTTCATTAGCTACTTGATTTAATTGCTATAGCGGCCTTTATGTAGCATTTCCATTTTGACAACTGTCGCTCAGAGTTGAAGTGAAATGCTCACGATCACAGCCAGGGTGGATGACCCTGCCTAAAAGGTAGCTTTGTGTTCCTCACAGCACCTAACTCAGGGCACAGGGAGAAGTGTGTGGACTGAATCTCATCTTGTGGCAGTGTATTTTGGGATTTCCGGGCATCACTTCATAACCCTTGGGTCAGACTGCATCATTGCATTGCCTGTATTTTGGCACTGCCCAGTCTTCAGCAAACTCAGTGGCCTTAGTTTGACTGTATACAAGAAATTTCTCCAAGATGTGAATTTGAGACATTAAGTGGAACTATTAAGTGAAATGATTTTGTCTTTTAAGCCCAGGTTCCAGGTCCCTTGGAACAAAGCAGCTCTTGTGAAGTAGTGAGGACAGGGTCTGGGAACAGGAATCCCACCCTGAAGATCACTATTCTGAACTGAAACTTCTCACAGTTTCAGAATAGAGGCAGGAAACTGCTAACAAGGAACAGATCCTAGATTTGCACAGCCAGAAATAATCATCCTCCTGCTCAGAATGAGCAAAGCTTTGGTAATGTCACCTCATCCATGATGATGAAAGATCTGAACCATGTTTCAGAAAAAAATAGGTGAGCTGGTAGTGAGAGTGATGGGGAAGAGGCAGGTCACATAGGAAATATTAATTCATTGCACATGTCTCAAGGGCATAGTCTACAGGAAGCCTTTAGTAAATGTGCCCTGTCTTCATTCTCCACTCACTTTTTCTGGATTATGATCTGCTGTCATACAGTGTCCATTGTGACATGTGTGTTCTAGAGCTTTGCTGCTGCTCCATCTTCCTTGACCTTAGAGACTCATGGGTGGTATTGCAGGTCTGTAGGGTCATCTGGGTCTCCTTCATTTGGAAGCTGAGAAACCTTGAGTCTTGAGTGAGCAAGTAACCTATCCACATTCACTCAGTTTGCTAGTAGCAGAGCCAGAAGTACCTATCCACTTTATAACAAGTAAGTCACTGATAGGTTTTATTCAGCTCAACAATTTTTTCACATGGACCTTCCTTAAGGAACCCTCTTCCCTTTCTGTGGAGTTATTTCTCTGAACTCTAGGGGCAAACAAATTAATGGGAATTTAAGTAAACAATACCTTGAGTATTTTTCCTATAACTTTGATATTGGGGCTAACAATTTGGCTTCTGAAGTAATATCAATTGTTAAATCAGCCCTGGATTGGTTCTAACAGAAAAATGAGGTTATTAATGTCATTAGGAAGTAAACCCAGTGAAAAATTGCACAGCCCAACTCCCAGATCCTTTCAGGGTCATACATGTGAATTCTCCTTCAAATTGTTTTTGCTGACTTTCTCATGGGCTAAAGGACTTTTTCCTATATGGGAACATTTTTAACCAGTTGGTGGGGCAAAGGTTTTTAGGTGAATGAATCTCAAAATTGCATAGCAGGCCAGATTTCTCATCATCTATTTTCTTTTCTCTTAGCTGTACATTCACCCTTCTCTCCCCTTTTTCAAGAGTGACAGAAAATGAACAAATCTCAGGTGAGTTTATTTATTCATTTCTCACATTTTCCATTGCCTAAAATGGTAAAAAAAGTAACAAGGAATATATAGGGTAGCAGATATAAAGCAGGGAAAAGTCAGCATGTTAATTATGTGGAGATAAGTTCCTTGAGATGTAAATTTATCCCTGATTCTTTAACAAAGGGAAAATGCTTTGCTTTGACCCTAAGAATAATTAAAAAAAAAAATTAATTTTCAAGGGGCATAAAGACTCCCTGATCCTGAAATCTAAAAAAAATTCCTTTTATAATCTTCATGAAAGAGATGTAATGGACAACCTCAGTTAACAATCCTGAAAGAAATGTTGCCTGAGGTTTTTTCCTCTTTTATTTAGTGGACAAAGAGCCACAGCATCACTCAGGTAATTCAAGTTGATGATATCTTCTGATTACTTCAGGCCATTATCTTCTTTCTGATGCCTTTTTACCTATCTTATTCCCAGCTGTTCCTCCATAGCTCATTAGAATTCTCACTGTACTGTTTTTCTTGACTGACTACATCCTCCCTGGATTTTTAGCTGTCTCAAAGGCTGAGACAACCAGTAAAAATAAGAAACCCAAAAGCTGAGTGTAGTACCTATTTAAGTAAAGTGGGAACTATTGCTGGTCAGGTATACTCATTGAGCAAAGCAAACTGTTGATTTTCTATAGAATTTTGGGGCTCTTTTGGTTACAGAGTCAGGAGTGGGTCACTGACAGCTTAAGAAGTATGTTTTGTTTTGGGTACAGAGCTGGAAGTGGGTTGACAACAGCTTTAGAACATGTTTGCGGGAATGTGCCCATTGTCAGTTGGCTAACTTTCACTTCAGGGTGTTGCTCACTGAAGTTGTCATTGATCAGCTAGGTTTAAAATCATTTGTCACCATGTCTATACATATATTAGACTGGTTTGAAATTAGTTTTGATGGTTATTTGTTACCATATATATGGTTATTTGTTACCATACCTATTTGTTACCATTTCTTAGGAGTGTTAAAACTTATTCCAAATTCAGTCATTTGTTGGTGTTCCCCATCATCTTCTCTGTGGCAGCCTAACTTTTTAAGCTTGCAGAGTAGGGTGAAATGTCAGACCCTTCACAGTTTTTGACTTAACAGCATTTAAATGAACAGGCTGGACTTAGGGAAGAAAAGAGGTGGGCCAACTAGTAAGGAAGTTGCTCCAACAGTCGACAAATAGGAATAAGAGGAACGAGGTAGAGAAGATAGATTTAATAAATGGCTGCAATTTAAAAGTAGTAATCACTGCCTGGATAGGGTAGGCAGTACCAGAGGAAGTAATGAATTTTATTTTCTTGGTTTGGGTGACCAGCTGGATGTGTTAAATTTACCTGATAGGGAAGAAAACTGGAGAAAGATTTTGGGGAAGATGGATAATGCAATTTGGTCCCATGTATAGATAGTATAACTTCCACCACAATCAAGATACAGTACTGCCCCATTACCACAAAGGACATCCTTCATGCTATCCTTGATAGTAACACTCTTAAAATCAAGGGCACCCAAAATCGGGAACCTGGCCTAAGAGAGTATGTTGGATCTATTTCTTTGTTCTCTATTCCATTGACCTATATGTCTGTATGTACATATACACAGTATACAATATAATATACTGTATATAATGTCTTATAGTATACTTTTCCTCATATCTTTTCTACTTCTTTACTTTTGCTCTTAGACAAGCAATTCTCTATTTCCTTTTGGATGTTTTCTACCTTTTGATTCTGTTACTTGTTAACCAACCCTTACCTAGTTATTAGTATGGAATCTTTATTTCTATATTAACATGTCAGAGTTCTATAATGGCTATTTTTTCATCAGGATCTTTTAATTGTCAACTTCTAGTATCTCCTATACAGATGGATTTTCTCTATCCATTACACACCCACCCTTGTGTTCCTAAGACTTTTAGAACCTTTACAGTCTTTTTTGAGGATTTCTGGTGCAAACACACCTTGTTTTATTGTGCTTCGCAGATAATGCAGTTTTTAAAAATTGGTTGGCAGCCCTCTGTCGAGCAAGTCTATTGGTGCCGTTTTTCCAACAACATGTGCTTTCTACATGTGTCTGTTATCACATTTTGGTGATTCTCATGATATTTCAAACTTTTTCATTATTATTATACTGGTAATGGTGGTCTGTGCTCTTTGATGTAGCTACTGTAATTGTTTTGGGGCGCCATGAACCGCACCCATATAAGATGGCAAACTTAATTGATGAATGTATGTGTGTTATGACTGTTCCACCGACTGACCATTCCGCTGTCTCTTCCTCTCTGGCTTCCTATTATCTGAGATACAACTATATTGAGATTAGGCAAATTAATCCTATAATGACTTCTAAGGCAAATGAAAGGAAGAGTTGTATTCTCTTACTTTAAATCAAAAGCTAGAAATGATTCAGCTTAGTGAGGAAGGCTTGTCAGAAGCCAAGATGGGCTGAAAACTAGACCTCTTGGGCCAGTTAGGCAAGTCGTGAGAGCAAAGGAATAGTTTTTGAAGGAAATTTAAAGTGCTATTGCAGTGAACACATGAATGATAAGACAGCGATACAGCCTTATTACTGATATGGGTAAAGTTTTAGTGGTCTGGATAGATCAAATCAGCCACAACATTCCCTTAAGCCAAAGCCTCATTCAAAGCAAGGCCCTAACTATTCAGTTCTATGAATGTTGAGGTAAGGAAGCTGCAGAAGAAAAGTTTGAACCTAGCAGAGGTTGGTTCATGAATTTTAAGAAAAGCTGTCTCCGTAACATGAAAGTGCGAGGTGAAAGCATCAAGTGCTGATGTAGAAGCTGCAGCAAGTTATCCAGCAGATCTAGCTAAGATAATTGATGAAGGTGGCTACACTAAACACATTTTCAATGTAGATGAAACAGCCTTATAATGGATGGAAGAAGATCCCATCTAGGACCTTCATGGCTAGAGAAGTCAATGTCTGGCTTGACCCAGACAGGCTAATTCTCTTGTTAGGGGCTAATGCAGTTGGTGACTTTAAGTTGAAGCCAATGCTCAATTACCATTCCAAAAATCCTAGGGACCTTTGAAAATTAGGTTAAATCTATTCTGTGCTCTAGCAGTGGAAAAACAAAGCCTGGATGTCAGCACATCTGTTTATAACGTGCTTTAGTGAATATTTTAAGCCCACTTTTGAGACCTACTTCTTAAAATATTACTGCTCATTGACAATGCACCAGATCATCCAAAATCTCTGATGGAGATATATGAGATTAATGTTGTTTTCATGCCTACTAACAAAACATCCATTCTGTAGCCCATGGATCAAGGAATAATTTCAACTTTCAAGTTTTGTTATTTAAGAAATACATTTAGTAAGGCAATAGCTGCCGTAGATAGTAAATATAACTTATATTCATTGAGAAACCAGAAAATTCGTGTGACCTGCTTTATTGTGATAATTGCTTTATTGTGGTGATCTGGAAATGAACCTGCAATATCTCTGAGGTATGCTGGTTTAAGAAGTCTTTTCTCATTCAAGAAACCTCAGTTAGAATTAATTTTATAAATTCTCAATCATATTAATATCATGTATTTAATTGTAACTCTACATGTACAGCAAGATCTACTGTGTACCACTCTTTCTCTGTTTTGACATATATGTTCTAAGTTTTATTTGGTTAAGGCACATTCCTAAGTATGTCCTTAGGTATTGTGAATGGTGTGTTTTCTCAGGCCTTGACTGTCTGAAGAAAACTTTTGTCCTGTTATATGAATGAGAGTGGCTTCTTTCATTGTACATTATTGCATTATCTTCTGTTTTCTAGCCTTACAGTTGATAATGCTGATACAATCTCTCTCTCTCTTTTTATTTTTAATGAGCAGCCATGACTGTGTCTGAGAAGCTTGAAGATTTTCATCTTCATTCTTGGCTTTCAGAATTTTACAGCCTTGGTTTACACAGAGCAGTCTTCCAGAGTGAAATAATTCAAGGCAGTTTCACTTAGTACAAATAGATTGAGGTTCCCAGAACACTTAAGAGAACTGATCAGTGAAATTTCCTTCATGATTAATGATTAATTATCTTCCAAATAGTTTTTATGTTTTTCTGGAATCCCAATTATTTCATGTATCTAACTGTCTTCAAGATTGTCTTCTTTCTCATGATTACCTTGCATTTATATTTCAGAAACTCAAGAAAGAAGTTTCACCACTATTAGCTTTTTAAGGCAGCTTTTTTTTTCAGACACAGGGATTAGGACTAATTCAGCCCACCAAATCAAATCTTCCCTCCCCATCCACTGTTGTCTACCAGATCAGAAAGGTCCTCTAAGGACCACAAACTGGCAATCAGCCCTGGTCTTTGAAATCTTAATTGAGATTGATTACTTAATTAAATTAGTTTATTCTACAACCATGGTTAGTATCTGTGCTGTGCCCTGAAAGGTACTTTAACTTCCAAAAAGAAGGAGACATAAAAGGAAGAATTAGTAGATAAGGCTGGGAGGGAGATAAAATGGAGAGTAAACCAAAGGAGAAGAGAAATTTGCCTTAATCCCCATATGAGAAGGCTTATGTTTAAAGTACTAATCTGTTTTCTTTATCATTGTGTTTCTGATAAATACCATTTCACTGGATTGTTTTTTTAATGAGATTTTTGTTTGTATTGGTAATTTAACCCATTGACATTTATCGTGATCTCTGGTGATTTGGGATTTTAGTCCTTCCATCTTATTTGTATTTTTATTTACCACATTTTCTTTCCTTTCTAGATCTCTAAGCTGTGATATGACCTTTTGCATGCCTTTATTGCCCCCTTCTCCCACATTCCATGTTTTATAGAAATCATCTGAATTATTTTTTAATTTGATAAGTATTTTTAAATCTTTTCTTAACAGTTGCATTAAAATACATGGCCACTTGTTCAAGAATTTTGTAGACAAAAGTAAGTTATCTGGTTATTCTGTTCTCTAATTTCAAAGGTAGTTGCATTAAAATAAGTTTATGTGGTAGAGTAGGATCAGACTGTCAAGTCAGACTTAAATGAATTGTGATCTTATCTATTATCAAGCTTTAATACTCATTTCTAGGATACATGTAATCCAGACATAAAGGTGAAACAGAGACATGGATTCTCAGTCATTCCTTTCTACATAGGACACATGTTCTTTGGCCCACAATAATAATAGATGAGGTCTCTAAGAGAAGGTTCATAGTGTTACTTCACACAGTTTGAGTGTTTATTAAACATCTCCATTTCGTATCTCCAGAAAATTATATAGTTTATGTGACATTCTTCAGGGACCTATGCCACATAAATCCATTGATTCTAGGTTTATTTTGCTAAAAGTGATCCTTTAGCCACAGATGTTCTGCCAGCATTATGTGAATAAGGTCTCTTCTTCCTGGCAGTTATCATTAGTTTATTTATTAGGCAGGCCAGTTGACAAGGAGATTAGACCTAGTTACCTGTTTATCTCACTGTAATGGGATTGAGTAAATTGCAGGCCAGCCACAATAACTAGTTGTATGAATACATACTGTGTTCCAGACACTATGTTAATTGCTTTTTCTGGATTAGTTTATATAATGACAGCAACAACTTTGGGTACAGTAAATTATACCCATTTTAAAGATGATAAAACTTACACATAGAAAGGGACTACTAATGGCTAGTTTGTTCAATGAGTATAATCAGTTGTTAAATACAAGACCTCTTCTGGGTCTAATTCCACATCAAGCTGCCTGTCCCTTTGAGAGGAATGAGGCAGCATCTCACTTGGAGTATGAGAGCTATTTGGTAGAATGGGAATTGGAGATTTCCCAAACTGAATATAAGGGGCAGACTGGTATTGATAAGGACACAGATGTTCTTCTGTTATTGACTTTATCCTCATTTCAACTTGTGGATTCAAAAATTTCCATGACTTGGTTAGCTTCTCTGTCCCTCAGTGTAGCCATCCCTACCTCAGGCATGTCGGGGAATCATGGTGTATCTACCCTGAATATAAAGGTTATAGTTAACCTTTGTAAGTTACTTAATGGGGTAATGCAACATGTTTATTGGCCTACAAAAACATCTCCTTTTCTCAACCTTTTTTAAATAGTAACCTATTAGCAGTTCCATAGCTACCTGCAATGGGTCAATCAGAAAGCAATTTACGCTGACTTCATATTTGGTCACTGCTCTTTCCCAAGTATTCTTCCTTGCATTTGGTTTTTGTTGTTGTTGTTATTTTGTTACTGTTTTGATGCACACTTCCTGTCATACTTTGCAGAGACAGTGCATGGTCATTTACTTTGGCATTTATTTTGTACGTGAATGAGAGTTTGGCTAAGAATGGAATTCTCAGGTTCAAAATTCTTTTTCTAGCAAATGGATTTATACATGAGAAGTCAGATGGCAGTTAGAATCTTATTCCTTTATAATAGTTTACTTTTTGTTGGTTGTTTTAGTTTGCTAAAGCTGCTGGGAGCATAATACCAGAAATGAGTTGGCTTTTACAAGAGGGGTTTATTAGGGTAAAAGCTTTACAGCCCCAAGGCTTTGAAAATGTACAAATCAAGGCATCAGCAGAGATGCTTTCTCACCAAAGTTGGCTGCTGCCAGTTCTGGAATCCTGCCATATGGCAAGGAAAGATATAGGCCAATCTCTGCCAAGGTCTCAATTAATTGAGAATTAAAATATTTTATTTCTTTGTAAAAAATTTTATCAAGTAGTTTGAATAGTGCTTGCCTCCTCTTTCTCAGTACAGAGCAAACCTCTTTTTCTATGCCTTGTCATATCCTTTTGTAAATTTCAATCAGCTTCAGCATTTTATCCTTTGTGCTTTCACTGTTGTGAAACATCTACAAGAGTTCCTTTAATCTGAAGTTTTTTCCAGCATTACTTACTTACTCTGGGATACCTTCATCCTTTTTGTCACAACAATTTTCCTCACTTATGTCAAGCCCACCTTTAATAAGTTCCCCTATATTCTCTTGAATGGTGGCAGTGTCAACATTCCTAAACTCAGCTATTTTCTTCTAAAATTCCATTTACATTCAATTTGAAGTTCATTTACAGTGTAATCACTGTTTGTTTCTTTGTTGCACTTTCATCTTTGTTTCTTCTTTCAGTTACCCATTTTTGCAGATGGTCATATGACTTTATCACTGGGAGACCAGGAGCCAGCACAAGTACGCACTTTCCTTTCTCTGTGTGAACTGAATAATGGATGTGTAGTGACCAGGCATCAACAAAATTCCACAGAAGTGATGACTGGTCACTGATATTGATGCACATTTGTTATTAATGTATTTGTTTGTGGACTGAAGAGCCAGCAGTGAAATTTTTACTTTATGCAGGTACTCAAAATTAATACACTGTGACAATTAAAATTTGAACCATGTTGTTGGAGGACTAGTATTATTTAACTACCTGTGATGACTGAAATTTGTGCCTATTAGAATGGTGCAAAGTGGGGACTACCTGTATATACATACACTTTCATACATGCATATATATTACCACAGGTTTGTTGAGTCCTTACAAGTTTTTCCTGGCAGGGTGAATCATCAAATATTTGTAGACCACTTATCTAAAGGAATAAGACTAAAATTATCATTAAAGCTCCAAACTTAAATCTTCCCTGATCTTGTGCTATTTGTTAGTCCAGTTTGCATCCATACCAGATTGTAAGCTTTCTGATGTTAGAAGCAGTGTTTTGTGAATCTTATTTAATATTTAATGTTTAGGACAGGTCATGAATTTAGTGAGAAGTATCTATGTATTTTATGCCTGAATTAATAAATTAATTGGATACTTTTACTATGTTTCTCTTTCTCCCACAAAATATAATACAAAACAGGGAACATAGTAAGCATCCCATATAAACTTTTTCTGGTAAACTCAACAGTTAACATGGGGAAGAATTGGTTTCTAAATATATGTTCTAATGTCACTCAGTTCAGAACACTTCAGATTAATCATATATGTGCTCTTACAGGAATCAATTTCATTTGATGACGTGACTGTGGACTTCACCCAGGAGGAGTGGGATCAGCTGGACCCTGATCAAAAGATTTTGTATAGGGATGTGATGCTGGAGAACTATAGCATCCTTGTCTCACTGGGTAAGCAGAGCTTCTCTGAGTAATGGCATCAGGCATTTCCTTTCTTTAGTTACCAAAGCATATGGATCTTTAATAGAGTTTAATGATACTTAGGCTTAGTTACCAAGAATATTGTTTGTGTCCTTACCTCCCCAGAGTAGTCCCTTCAGTTTACAGCTCTCAAAGCTGGACCTTCCTTTTTTTTCATAGTTCCTGAATCCAGTCAGCTTTTCCTATATCCTGTACCATTTTTTATTTTCAGGGCATTGCATTACCAAACCAGAGGTGATCTTTAAGTTGGAGCAAGGAAAAGCACCCTGGATATTAGAGGAGGAATTCCCAAGCCAGTATTACCCAGGTGAGTTAGTAAGTACACAGGCATCTGTAATCCAGGTGAAATTAGATCCCAGGTTGTTAGCTTAGTTATAGGCATCTTTGAAAAATTTTTCAAGCATCTCTTTTTATAGGTCCCATCTGTTTGGAAGTGATTAAGGAATGTTTACCCTGCATGCCTCAGCCTCAGATACCACCACCAAATATCACTATCACACATAAATGTTGTCTTTTTTGCTTGACTTTTTAAGAGTTTTATCCCAGCTACCAGTACCTTGAATTTCATTCCTGACTATCTCATGATAAATATTTTATCTGGTAGTTTCCCTCCCTCTAGCATTCCCTTCATTGTCACAGACTGCTTTTGCTTTTAGTAATTCATTTATTTGTTCATTCAACCAATATTAATTGAGCACTTGCTCTGAGTCAGTCATGTTCCAAGTGAAAGGTATGCAGCGTGAATGAAATAAAGCTGCTGAGCTCATGGAACTTACATGTTTTTGTGGGAGAAACACAGGAAACTGGCTGCATCCAGAGAAAATCCTTTAGAGAGGTAGAAAGAGTAGAAGCAGAAAGACCAGTTAAGGAAGCTGATATTAACATACACTAGGTTCAGGATGATAGCATATGCAAAGTGGTTGAAATATGTGTATATTTTGAAGGTGGGATTATCAACAGTAATAATACCTAAATTGCAAGCCACCTCCTCTAAACATTTTCATTCCTGTGATAATTTTTTAGGTCAATATCCTTGTGTTGCATTTCATGTTATTTACTGTGTATTGCTCTATCTGGACATATCTCACTGTGAATTTTACTCATCATAATTCATCCACTCTTATCAAATTTTTTTATCCTTAGTTTTCTGTTCCTTGTGATTATTTTTACTCTTTCTACCAATTTTGAAAGGCATATTTGTGAAGGACCAAATATGTGTGTATTCATTGCTGATTTTCCTCTTCCCTTTAACAGTAGCTTTGTTCATTTTGTTGTTACCCATCCACCCATCCCATGGGAGGAGTAGATAATTTGGTATTACTTTGAACTCAAGAGATTTATTTTTTAGTCCCATTTTATAAGAAATATTTTTAGATTCTTAAGGTATGTTTAATTTTTCTCATTTCTAGAAGAACTGAAAGTTGATGGCATGATAGAAAGCAAAGAAAACCATGAGAAAAATTTATGGCAAGTTGAATTTATCAATAACCAAAAAGTAATTACACAGAGAGAAAACTTACGACAAAAAACATTTAATCTGTGCATAGACTCTTTTCCTTCAAGAAAAATGCCCAGTAAATGTAAACAAGATGGAATGAGTTTGAAAAATATGTCAGAGTTAATCACTAATAGAAACTGTTCAAGGAAGAAATTTGAAGAAGTCAATCTGTGTGAGAAGTTGCTTCCTGATATTAAACATGGGAAGATTCATGCTAGAGAGAAACTTAATGAATTAAATAAAAATGAGAACGTCTTCCATCATAATGAGAATCTTATTCAGCATCAGGAGAGTCACAGTTTAGAGCAACCACTTGAATATAATGAATGCTTTAAAGCCTTCCACAAGAATGCTCTCTTCATTACACATAAGGGAGTTCACACAAGAGAGAAACCCTGTGATTATAATGAATGTGAGAAAGCCTTAAGGGATGAGTCAACTCTCTTGTTCCATCAGTTAATTTACTCAAGGGAAAATAACTATGAATTAAGTGAATGTGAGGAAGTGTTCTCCGATAACACAATTCTTTTGAAGAAACAAGATAGAGTTGAGTTATCAGAGAAACATCATGAGTGCAGTATATGTGGGAAAACCTTCTTCCAGAAGTCAACTCTCACAGTACATCAGAGAACACACACTGGGGAAAAGCCCTATAAATGTAATGAATGTGGGAGATCTTTTTGCCGTAAGTCAGACCTAACTGTACACCAGAGAACTCACACAGGAGAGAAACCCTACAAATGCACTACATGTGGAAAATCATTCTACCAGAAGTCAGCCCTCACTGTACATCAAAGAATTCACACAGGAGAGAGACCCTATGAATGTACTATGTGTGGAAAAACCTTCTGTCAGAACTCAACCCTTCGTCAACATCAAAGAACACATACAAGGGAAAAGCCTTACAATTGTACTATATGTGGGAAGTCTTTCTCCCATAAGTCAGTCATGACTGTGCATCAGCGTTCTCACACAGGAGAAAAACCCTATAAATGTAGTGAATGTGAGAAATCATTCAGTATAAAGTCAAAACTTACTGCACATCAGAGAATACACTCAGGGGAGAAGCCCTATGAATGTAATGAATGTAAGAAAACATACTATATGAAGTCAACCCTCAGTAAACATCAAAGAATCCACACAAGAGAGAAAACATACGAATGCAATGAATGTGGAAAGACCTTCTGTGAGAAGTCAGCTCTACTTAAACATCAGAGAATTCATTCAGGGGAGAGACCCTTTGAATGCAGTGAATGTGGGAAAACGTTTTCTGGGAAGTCAGCCCTCAGTAAACATCAGAGAATTCATACAGGAGAGAAACCTTATGAATGTAATAAATGTGGGAAGACTTTCTGTGATAAGTCAGCACTTACTCAACACCAGAGAACTCATACAGGAGAAAAACCATATGAATGTAATAAATGTGGGAAAACTTTCTGTGATAAGTCAACCCTTACTCAACATCAGAGAACTCACACAGGAGAGAAACCCTTTAAATGTAACAAATGTGGCAGAACATTCTGCCAAAAGTCACAGCTCATTAAACATCAGAGAATTCATACAGGGGAGAAACCCTATGAATGTAAAGAATGTGGGAAAAATTTTTGCCAGAAGGCATCCCTCACTGTACATCAGAGAATACACACAGGAGAGAAGCCCTATGAATGTAATGATTGTGGAAAATGTTTCTCTGATAGATCAACACTCATTAAACATAAGAGAATTCACACAGGGGAAAAGCCATATAAATGTAATGAATGTGGGAAGGCCTTCAGTCACAAGCCAACTCTTACCACACATCAGAGAATACATACAGGAGAGAAACACTATAAAAATAATGGATGTGCAAAACCCTCCTACCATAACTCAGAGCATTTGGTACAACCAAAAGTATATCCAGGCAAGAAGCCCTATGAATGTAATGAATGTGGGAAATCCTTCTATCAGAAGTCAACCTTCAATTTACATCAGAGAACTCACACAGAGAAGAAACCCTGTGTAGCAGAGAATGGCAATTTATTTACCAATGGGCCTATCCTTTTCCTACTGGGCACACAGCTAGTCTATATTTCACAGCCTCTTTTGCATTCAGGTGAGACCATGTGAATAGTTGGCATGTAAGCATAAATGCTGTAATTCACTTTTTAAAATTCTGGAACATGATGGACCTCCATGGCAATCTACTGTTCTCTCCTGTTTTCTGTGTGATAGGAATGTAGAAGCCTTCCTTCCTTTGAAGTGTCAGTATTCACTGTATGTTGGTGAGTTCAGCAAGAGTAGAAACTCCTGTCAACATACTCAATGTTTAGAAGCCTTATCTGTATATCAAACTCACTGTAATTGGAAAATCACAGGAAAGAAACCCAGAGATGACAACAAATGTTAGAAAGCCATTACCAAAAAAGTGACATCTCTTTGAACATCAGTTAAATAGGAGGAGAATAAAACTTTTTCTGTGGAAGGTCATATATTTTAAGCTTTGCAGAACGCATTGTAAATGTTGGAGTTTTCTGTGTTTTCAGCAAAAAAAAAAAAATCAGAATGGATTCTGAAGGCAAGTATGAATTTAGAAAATATAGAGAAGAATTTTCTCTTTAGAAAAAAAGTCATATAAAAATTTTTATTAAATATAAAACATTTCCTATGGATGTTATCACTCTAGAACATGTGTTTTTGTAAAACAAATATTTTGAATAATCAGGTATACAGCATTGAACATAGAGTGAAGAGTCCTTCAGCAAAGGGGGATTTTTATGTATGAGTGCACTACATGATAGATGTTTTCCGTGTTTGATTTTTAAATTAGAACCTAATACAATCAAAGTAAAGAATCAGAATCCTTAGTTTAATAACCCTTATGACATAGACTACAATTTCTCTCTGCAAATACCACTGTGGCTTTTTAAATATCTTAACACAATATATATTGTGTGGAACAATATTTGACAAATTTAAAGCATACCAAGCACAATTTTTCCTACCATTTCCTGGCATATATAAATAGGTATGGTTATTATTGAACTACCTGTTCAATAAAAAGCCAGACTTTTTATTTGCAACATATTTGTGTAAAAGCAGTTCTTTACATAAAAGTACAGAAGTCAAGCATACAGTTTACATACAGCAATTTAAGAAAGCACCTGTAAACAGTAATGATTGTATTCTATACCATGAAATGTGCTCAGTCAGAAAATAACCCCATCTTTCAACCTCCTGAACAATTTAGGTGAGGAACCTGTGAAAGTTTGAATGTGTGAAGCTCAAGTTGTATGTAACCCCAGAACTATTTGGTAACATGCCATTTATTATTCTCTGCCTTTACTTCCTAGTATGTGAAACAAAGGGTTGGCAAAGTTTTTCTGTAGAAGGTCATATAGTAAACACTTTAGGCTTTGCAGGGCACATCTGGTTTCTGTTATGATCACCCTGTAAAAGCAGGCAGGGACATCCCCACCCCCCCCAAAGATTGGTTCACATATGGAAACTGATGACACTATACACACACATACAGAGTGTATGAAAAGTTTCATTAAATAATTGAAATCTCTAGGAGAGCAGGTCAGACCTCTTAAGCAAGTCCAAAATGACTAGAAAACAAGGAGAGGAGACTGGCCAAGGTTTTCATTGTTAGGGAGTGGAGCCCGGGTGTAGGGGCATGGCCTTAAGTGGTCTGATTCTTCCACTGGCACCAAAAAAGGGAGCATCCAAGTTCCTTGTGAGCTTTTCCAGTTGTGGAGCCTACAAAGTGAGGTTTGAAAGTGGTCATTAGTCAAACATTAAAAAATGGAGTTGGATTCCCAACAGTCATCGTCACTTTGTTCTAACCTATAAAAATGCAAAAACCATTCTTAGCACATGAGCAATAGAGAAACAAGGCTGTGGGCCAGATTTGACCAGCAGTCCACAGTTGCTATCCCTGGTATTGTGTTTATGAGCATGGACTGGAAACAGACTCCTGGGTACAAATCTTAGCTCTACTATTTATTAACTGTAGGACCTGGGGCAAAGCTGTTCCTCAGTTTCCTCACCTGCAAAATGGTGATAACATTAACTATCCCCATGCTGTTCTAGTAAGGACTCAGTAAGTTAGTAAATGTAATGTACTTAGACCAATGTTATAGAACATTACATGTGTTACCTACTGTATGAGTAGCATCTTTTCCTTGCAACAAATTTGTAGGAGCTTCTATCAAACTTTTGATATGCTACCCAACTTAATCCATGCCAACAGGATGTTACTTTTATTTTGTTGTCCACTCTTCCTCTTTATGATTCAGAGGGTAAACCATGATTGATAATTTTAAAAATGTTTCCTGAACAATGATTGATTTGAAGTAATCATGTGACCCAGCTCTGGTCTGTGAAGAACTTAGTGGGAAAGGATTCTTGAGTGATTAACAAACATTTGATAAGATAGCCCTTTGATTTTGCTGGGCATTCTTATGTCTGGACATGCTATCTCTATCTTGTGGTCTTAAGGGGGTGTCTGAAGATAGTATAGCACAAAGCTGGGAAGAAGCTGGGTCAATGATATCTTAAAGTATTAACTTTCAGCAGTCTGGAGGGAGAATATTTTCTCATGAGAAATTGATTCAGGGATGGCCATTTTTTAGCCTTGCCATGCTTGTGAACCTTGCCATTAGAAATAAAAAGTTATTCAGTATTCCATTATATGAAGCAGTCTCTTCATTAAGCTTTCATTGTATCAGTACAATAAAAATCACTTGGAAGCTACCATTATGCCCTATATGTATTGGATTTTAAATGTGTGAAATAAACTTTACATTAAACTTATTCACTGATCTCTTTGTTGTTTGATTAGATCTGGTCTGAGGTAAGGATCTTTCTGTTTCCCAAAGAGTAGCCAGTTCTCTTTACAACATGTGATTGATTAACCCCCTTTCCACTAAGAATTACAGTGCACATTCTTTTGTTTGCTCAACATTCTATCCCCTTATTCTTTTAGTAACAAACTTTGCCCTTGTGACATAAAGTCTGGCAGTTATCCCATAGAGGTCACCTTGTCCTGGCTCCCCAGTTATTCCAGTGAAGGTCATATGATCCAAATGGGCCAATTAGAGCCTAACCTGGGACTTTTTAAATAGATCATCATGACATGTAGGTTGGTGACCTTGGAACTGTCAGTAGTCATGTTAAGAAAATGTAGAAAGAAGATAGTTAAGCTCTAGAGAAACAGTTGAGAGATGGAAGGATTTCTGATGTATGTTGTCCAAGGCCAGGCAGTGTTTAATTCCCTTGTTTAGCTATCCCAAAGATCCACACCATCAAGTTCTTGTGGTTTAATTATTAAACCAATAAACAGCATTCTCAATGTGCTGGGATCCATTTCTGACTTTTCTTAAACTGAATTCTTTGTTTCCACTCATGCCAAAAGTAATGTTTAATGTATGGCTTTTTAATAATATATAGCATGTCCTTTAGATTCACTGAATAACCCCCCCCCC
>PVKH010013697.1:0-16754 GCA_004027955.1 Chaetophractus vellerosus
CTCCCAGAGGTAACACTTATGCACATCTCAGTAGGATATCATAGAATTTCAAAGTGGCTTTCACCCCAAATAGTGGGGCTCCTGAGGGGTCTGGAGACACCTAAGTCCCAAGTCAGGGCAGATAGCTTCAGAGTTTGGTGCCTTTCCAGTGGGCCCTACTTTGGAATTTGTGCTCCTGAGAGTGACAGAGTTGGACTCAACTATGTCTTCCCTGCACATGTCTCATCTGTCCCTTCTTTTCAAACATATACTTGGTGCTGGAGTTTGTAGGTGTGTGTGCAGGGACTTGAGTCTTTGGGCTGTCCATGTGCCAGCTGGACCCAGAATCTTGGTGGAGCAGCAATTCCTACTCTACAGCTCATTGGGCTTACCCAGGACAACTGGTGTGGAGATGATGATGAACAACAGCCATTCCAGGGAATGGAGAGAGTCTGCAGCTGCATGCAGGATAATCCCATCCATCTTCCCCATGAGATATAAGCCCCCTCTCAATTTGATGTGGAGTGGACATCACCATCCCAGACTCCTCAGGATGGGGGGAAGAGCTATGGACTAGAGTGGACTTACTTGTATTCTACTATAGACATATTGTGTTTCAAGCAATGCAAGAAACTACAACATTGATGTGCAGCCAGTGGCCACTGGAGACTCTGGGGACAGGAGAGGGAAAAGCAGTTGTAATATAGGGGCTTTTTCAGACTTGGGAATTGTCCTGAGTCCCTCGCAACGACAGATATAGGTCATTTTATATCATCATATAACATGCAGAACTGTGTGGGAGACAGCGTGGTCTACAATGTGAACTATGGTCCACGATTAATGGCAAATCCCCAGGATGTGTTTATCAATTGCAATGAATGTGCCACACTAATGAAGGATGTTTATGTGGGAGATTGTGGGAGGTGTGGGAGGTGGAGCATATGGGAATCCCTATATTTTTTGTGTAACATTTATGTAATCTAAGTATCTTTTAAAAATTACAGAAAGAAAAATTTAAAAAAAAATGAACTATCGATACATGCAACTTGGATCAATCTAAAAATAAATACGTTTAGCCAGACCATAAAAACACATACTACATTATTATATTTCTATAAATGCCTAAAAAATGCAAACTGTAGTGACAGAAAGCAGATCAGTGTTTGCCTGAGGTGAGGTGGTAGTGATGCTGCTGGGAGAGACAGGCAGAGGATTTCAAAGGGGCTACGGAAAACTTGGAGGTGATCTTGAATGTGATAATGGTTTCACATTTGTCAAAACATCAAATTTTATTTTAATGAGTTTTCCTTTTCCAGGTGCCATACCTCCCTGGATGATCCAAGATGAGGAACACAGCTCTGTGAGCCAATAAATAGAGCCCTCCTATGAAGAATTTCTTAAAGGAAGTAAGTAAACTAATTTAAGGTCAGTGGGTTCTTTAAATCTTCCCACTCCAATGTAGCTGTTTCTTTATCACTGTAGTGGGAAATTAGAAACTGAAGAAACTACCCCCTTACAATGTTGGGGCCACCTTTGATCACAGGTCTAATACCAATGCAGGCTAGCTGCCCTAATTTGGCCAAGTCTGAAACAACAGACATCACTGGCATTCCAGGTATGTGTCTAGTTCCAGGACATCAACCCAGGACCCCATTGGAAATCCTCCTTCATCTGATTAACCCATAATTTCCTTTCAGGCATCAATTTAAAACTGAAGCTGCAGCAAGGAACAAACAGCATAAAGAAAAATGCTAATGGTGTCCTGCTCTTTTTTCAATTATCCCAGGGTCAAAGCCAAGTCAGCAAATCCCTACTTCAGTATACTATTCTTTCTGTAAAATCTGGTGCAATTGTCTTTCTTCAAAACAAATATAATTCAACCATTAATTTGATTTAATAAAATTTTATTTATCAAAATGTACAATTGGTTGGACCTGTTCGTGCATCTTTACCACCAGCTGGGGCATTTCCATCCTTGTTGTTTCTGGTGTAACACACTTGAGCTCTGTGTGTTGAAACCAGTTTGGTAAGTTCTGTATTAAGCAGATCCTTAAAGGCTTCCTTGCCAGTGTCCTGAGAATCTTCAGCCTGTCAGATGACATCAGGAGTTATAAGCCTGTTGTTGGGATTTTCCTTACAGAGTTTGTCATTAAGTGCATTATCAAACAAGACTAAGTTATTTAGCTTGTCCCAAACTTTGCCTATGGACCACTTCATCTTTTTGGCCTTGAACCCAGATTTGTTCATTAGGTTTTTGTCTTTATTGACTTACTTTCTGTCATCTTTCTTCTTGTTGTGCTTGGGTGGCATTGTGAAGATAAGACAGCAGTTGCTGCCACTGCAGCCTTATTGAGATTTTGGGAAAAAAAGAGAAGGCTGTGGGAATTTTGCTGGGATTGAGTTGAATATGTAAATCACTTTGGATAAAATTGACATACGAACAATATTTAGTATTCTAATCCATGAACACAGAAAGTCTTTCAATTAACTTAGGTCTTCTTTGGTTTCTTTTAGCAAGGTCTTGTTGTTTTTTGTGTATAAATTCTTTACATCAGTGTTTAGTTGGTATTGTAAACGAAATTTTTTTCTTGTTTTCTTCTTCAGATTGTTTATTATTGGTTTGTAGAAACACTACTGAATTTGGGAGTTGATATTGTACCCCACCACTTTTCTGAATTCATTTATTTGTTTGAGTAACTTTGTTGTGGATTTTTCAGAATTTTCTTTGTATAGGTCATGTCATCTTCTTGGAATGTTTGGTAAAATTCCCATGTGAAGCCATCCTGGAGTTTCCTTTGTTGGGAGGTTTTTGATTACTCATTTAATCTCTTTACTATTTATTGGCTTGTTGAGATCTTCTATTTCTTCTTGAATTAGTGTTGGTAGTTTGTGTTTCTAGGAAGTTGTCTATTTCATCTAGGTTATCCAATTTTTTTGCATACAATTTTTCATAGTATCATCTGTTTAATTTATTTGGGGTCAATAGTAATGTTCCCATTTCCACTTCTAATTTTTGTTATTTGTGTCCTCTATCTTTATTTTTTCTTTGCCAGTTTAGCTAGAGGTTTGTTGATTTTGTTGATCTTTTCAAAGAAACTATTTTTTTGGTTTTGTTGATTCTCTATTGTATTTTTTAAAATTCTCTTTCACTAATTTGCACTCTAATCTTTGTTATTTCCACCCTTCTGCTCATGTTGGGTTTAGTTGGTTTTTCTTTTTCTAGATCTCCTGGTTTTGAGGTAAAGTCTCTGATTTGAGATATTTTTCTTTTTTTAACAAATCAATTTTATTGATGCATATTAATAAAGCATAAATGCATCCAAAGTGTACAATCAATAATCAATGGTATTCAGTATAATACCATTTGTATCTCTTCTTTGACAATTGTATTTTGAAGTCTTTGCCCCATTTTTAAATTGGGTACTTTGTTTTTTTATTGTTGAGTTGTATGATACCTTTATATGTCATGGATATTAAACCCTTATTGGATATATGATTACCAAATATTTTCTCCCATTGAGTTGGCTGCATTTTCACCCTTTTGGCCAAACCCTTTGAGGTGCAAAAGTGTTTAATTTTGAGGAGGTCCCATTTTTCTGTTTTTTCCTTTGTTGCTCATGCTTTGGGTATAAGGTTTAAGAAACTACTGCCTACCAGAAGATCTTGAAGACCCTTTCCTACATTTTCACCTAGGAGTTTTATGGTTGTTGTTTTTATATTTAATTCCTTGATCCACTTGGATTTAATTTTTGTATAAAGTGTGAGATAGAGGTCCTCTTTCTTTTGGACATGACTATCCAGTTCTTCCAGTACCATTTGTTGAATAGACTGTTCTGGCTCAGCTGGGTGGGCTTAATAGCCTTGTCAAAAATCATTTGACTGTAGATGTAATGGTCTATTTCAGAATTCTTGATTGAGTTCCATTGGTCAATGTGTCAATCTTTATTCCAGTACCATGCTGTTTTTACCACCATAGCTAAGTAATGTACTTTAAAGTCAGGAAAGGAGAGTCCTCCACACAATTAAAATAGGCTTTTATGTGCCTTTAATATATTTTTAACTTCATCCATTGCATCTTTCATTCCCATAATTTATGTTAATTTTCTTTTCAAGATTTCAAATTGTTCTTTATGCTCACCCAGTGTCTTCTTAATATCTTCTATCTCTTTAGTCATATTTTCTTTCAATTCTTTGAAATGATTTAAGAGAGTTGTGGGATTATCATTGATTATTTGACTTAAATCCTGTATCTCTTCAGGATATTTGGTTTGTTCTTTTGGCTGGGCCATTTCTTACTGTTTCTTGGTATGGCTTGTAATATTTTGCTGATGTCTATGCATATGAATATATTGGTGAATTTACCCTCATGGCCAATTTCTCTCTCTTGCTTATTTTTTTCACAGTTCTTCTTTGAAATTTGGTTCAATTTATTCTAAGTCTTTAAAATTTCCCAGCTTAATTTATCAAGATTAGCCAGGGACTCTCTAATGGGGCACAGCTTTTCTTCCAATAGTTAGGATATGGAGAGCTTTAAAAGTAGTTTTTGTTCATGCAATTTCCAGACCAGCCAACAAATGTTGCTTGTGGGCTCACCTTTCCGTGGAGAGGAAATCTCCATTTTCCTGTGTTTTGTTCTTGCCAGAGCTGAGATGCAAAGCTGGCTCAACTGACTGAATTCACCGAAGAATAGCCCACCAACTCCCCCTCCCTTTTCCTTTGTAACAGCTCACAGGGAGGAAGATGTCTGTTCCCCTCTCAGTCAGCTGCAGTTAGCCAGAGGTTTTACCCAGTTTATTACCTTGGGGTGGGGGATTGGAGCCCTTCCTGGCTGTTGTGGGGTTTGGTAACTCACTTTTGTTTTGGGTTCTTTGTCTCTCTGTCCCTCACCCTCCTCGGAGCTGTGTAGCACTGTCCTGGTCTGCTGAACATCATAACATGTCCTTCAGCAGGTTTTGGCTTTTTCTCTGTTGTTTATGTGAGGGTTGTGTCCTGCTTGCCTTGTTTGATGCCATCTCTCCACAATTTCCCATATATTAACTCTTGGTTTTTAAAGTAAGCAATTGAGCTATTGGTTAACCTTTCAGCTTTGCCTTTGCTGCATTCATAGTTTTGGTATGTTGTGTTTTCAGTTTCATTTGCCTCAATCTCATTTTCCCTGTGATTTCTTCGCTGACCCATAGGTTACTTAAGAGTATATTGTTTAATTTCCACATATTTCTGACTTTTTATTTTCTCCTGTGTTACTAATTTCTAGCTTCATTTCCTTGTGTTCATAGGAGATACATTGTGTGATTTCAATTTTTTTTAATTTATTGAGGCTTGTTTTAAGACCAAACATATGATCTACCTTGGAGAATGATCCATGTGCACTAAAGTGAATGTGTATTCTGCCACTTTTGGGTGAAGTGTTCTATATATTTCTATTAGGTCTAGTTGGTTTAGAGTATCACTCAAGTCTTGTATCTCCTTACTGAACTTCTGTCTAGATATTGAATGTTGTATGTTGAAATCTACTGCTATTAATGTAGAAATGTCTATTTCTCCCTTCAAACTGTCAGTATTTGTTTCATATGTTTGGGGGCTCTACTATTATGTCTTTGGCATTGGAAATTTTATTATTATGTGTCTGGCCCTGGATCTCCTTGAATTTATCTTGTTAGGGGTTCATTAAGCTTCCTGAACGTGCATGTTAATGTCTTTCATTAAACTTGGGATGTTTTCTGCCATTATTGTTTTGAATATTTCTTCTGCCTCTTTCTTCTCCTTTTGGGACTTCCATAATGTGGTATGCTAATGGCATCTCATGGGTCTTTCAGGTTGTGTTCATTCTTTTTTATTATTTTATCTTTCTTTCCTCACCCTGAATCTTTTCAGCTGTATTATCTTCAAATCCACTGATTCTTTTGTCATCTCCAATCTGCTGTTGAAACCATTTTAGGAATTTTTCATTTCAATTATTGAGTTATACAACTCCAGTATTTCTCTGGAGTGATTCCCATATTGTTCACTCATTGATTTCCTCATAACCTTTAGTTCTTTCTCTGAGTTTTCCTTTATCTTCCTGAGCATATTGAGGATCATTATTTTAAAGTCTCTGTCCAATAAGTTCAAAGTCTGTTCAACTTTGTTGATGGATTCTCAATTTTTATCTTGTTCCTTTGGATGGGTCATTTCCTCTTTCTTTGTCTTATAAATGTTTGGATGGGTCATCATTTTCCCTATGTTTTAATATTTAAAGTGTTAATTCTGAGATTTATTTCCTGGACTGTCCATTATGTTTGTATTCAGTTAGTAACATCACAGATATTTTACTTGTATGCCAGGAGCGAATCAAAACAAGCAAACCAAGGCAAAAAACACCTTTCCTTCTCTTTGAAAATTGTCTCTGTTATGACTGGTGCTTTCCTTCAGAGCTTAGACTGCCTATCAAGCAGATCAACACAAAGCAAATGGGAAGCACATGGTCCTTCTGTCTTATCTGAAACTGTGTTAAGCCTGAGACAGGGAACTTACTTCTTCTCTTGGGCTTGTGTTTGCTAGAGGTCTTAGGAATTTTCCATTTACAATTCATAGGTCTTTAAGTGAATGCCCCACTATACTCTTTGAAATAGACTTCACCCCCCTTCTGCGTGCTGTTTTGGGTAACATAACACAAGTAGCTCTTCAACCCTGGCCAATTCAACTTAATTGTTTCTAATTCTGTCAAGCTATCTGAAAGTGGCTTCTCAGGACAAGCTCTGGGAGGTGAACCCAAGACATTTTCACCAGATAAGACTCTCAAACCTCACCCAATAAATTGGCACTGACATATATGTACCCCAGTATGTATGACAATACGCATACAGGGTTCACTCTGTTTCCGCTGGAACAGGGCCATGGACCAATAATGGGAGCACAAGCGGCTCCACTCTGCTTGTGGAAGGGGTGGGAGAAAGGCCAGTAAGTACACCAGGAGCTTCTTCTATGGCTTTTGTAGCAGAGTTGTCTTAATTCAGCACTTGCCAGGTTAATGTAGTCCTGTAATTGTTTTCTGTAATTTTAAAGAAGGTTACTGTCTTTAAGATTCATCTACTGATAACATGGATAAATCTCAAACACCTTATGTTGGGTGAAGTAAGCCAGTCACTAAAGGACAAATATTGCATTATCTCACTAATATGAACTAAGGATATTGAGCAGACTCACAAAGGTAGAGTATGGAAGATAGGTTACCAGCAGAAAGAAAGCAAGTAAGAGTGATGAGCTGAGGCTTAATCAGGTAGAATCTATGATAAGTTGATGGGGAAAGTTTGGCAGTGGATGGGGGTGATGATGATACAATGATGTGAATGGGGTTGATGATGCTGGATTGTGAGTGGGAGTAGGACTGGGGGGATGGGTAGGGATATCCACATAGCTGAGGGGAGGGCTGGAGGAAGGAACAGGTGAACTCTGGGGAGGTAGATGACTGTGGTTTAGAATACAACTGTGAGAGTGTTCTTTTGGCAACTATGGCAGGGGAGGGTCACTGGTGCTGGGACATGTGGGTTAGGGTGCACCTAGGAGATCTCTCTATAGAATATGAATGTGTTCATGTGGTCATAGGATATTATCTCAGTGGGTGGAGAACCACACAAAATCAACAAAATATTGAATTCCCGTCCTGAGGAGTCCTGCTACATTCTTTAATAGAGTGGCAAGAATCTCTAGAGTAGATATGCATTATCTAATAAAAGAAAACAGACCAATATGCTAAACTGTATACTAATGCTTGTACTTATGAACTTTACTCTTGTAAAATTGAAACTTAGCCTAACACTATTTCCTAAGAGTTACCTCAATGTTATGCAAATGTGGCTCTCTAAGCCAAACTCAGCAAATAAACTCACTACCTTCTCCTGTCCTCACCTTCCATCCTCGGCATGGGATATTACTCCTGGGAGTGAGCTGTCCTGACACCAAGGAACTATTACCAAGCCCCAGTCAGTGATGCATTTAGAAAAAGACCTTGACCAAAAGGAGAAAAATTAAATGCCAAAGAGCATTTACAGCTAAGAGATTTCAAAGTGAGTTAGGAAATCATTCCAGAGGTTATGCACATCTCAAGCAAATCTTACCAACAGCCGTACTAAACAAAGACTAGAACAGGGGTTCTCTTGAGGGCTCTAGAGATATCTGGACACTATTGACAAGGCACACAACCCCATGAAATCAGCACCCCATCCATGGGTTTTGCCTTGAAATATATGATAACCTATTTCCCCACTGTAACAGGTTTAAGTTCATTTATGACTTCCCTACATGTAATTCTTATACTTCTTTTATTTGAACCTACAATTAGCACTAGACCCATTAAATGTATGTCCCAGAGACTTAAATCATTAGTCTGTTCATATGCTGGTTGAGCCCTGAATCTCAGCAGAATTGCAGCCAACATCTACTTGCTAGTACTTCGGACTCACCCAGGACAATTAACTAACTGATGATAATGATGGACAACCTCTATCCCAAAAAGGAAAGAGTATCTACAACTGCAAGCAAAACAGTTCCTTCCATCTGCCCCATAAATTCTAAAACCCCTCTCAACCTGAAGCAGAGTAGACATCACTATTCCCAAATCCTCAAGATTGAGGAATAAATAAAGATAAGGGAAGAATTCAACCATGGACCATAGTAGACTTATTATTATTGTAGTAACAGAAGAACTGGGAACATTGATATAAAGACAGTGGTTATCAGAGGTTCTGAGGGGAGGTGGACTGAAGAATAGCTGGAATATAAGGCATTTTTAGAGCACTGAAATTGTTCTGCATGATATTGCAATGATGGATACAGGCCATTATACATTTTTCCAAAACTAATAAAATTGTTAAGGTGCAAAGTGTAAACCATAATGTATATTATAGACTATGGTTAGTAGCAATGCCTCAATATTTGTTCATCAATTGTAACAAATACACCATTCTAATGCATGTTGTTATTAATAGGGGAAAATGTGAGAGGATGGAGGGATATATGGGAATCTGCTATATTTTCTATGTAACTTTTCTGTAATCTAAAACTTATTTTAAACTAAAGTTTAAACAAATAGAGATCTGAGATAAGAATAAACATCCCTGGAGTTCAGAAGACTAGTTCTGTATGTCCAACCCTGGCACTAGCACCTTGAGCCAGGAGCTGTAGCCACTGCTGCCTGCCTGGTGGCTTGGGAAAAGAGAAAGGTAGCCTCTAAAAGGAGGGTAAAACTCACCTGTCTTTATCACAATTTTCCAGCCTCTTCCTCCAGCTCCTCCCTGGATGCTGCACAGTGTTCCCTTAGACTCCAGAGTCTTTAAAAAGTGGTTGGTTCAGACAGTTCCTGTAAGTTCAATAATTGTTTTGATGGAGGGACTTACTCCTGGAGCTTCCTACTCTGCCATCTTCCTATAATCATCCCCACCCTCTTTCCACAGTCTTTTGCTCCATGTCTCTTAAACTCTATTTTATTTTCCATTCCAATTTCTCTCTGCAGCATTACCAGTAAGTCATTCAATTATCTCTTCCAATGTAAATTAGGGAACTTAGTATCTATGTAACAAATTCATAAAATTATGTATATACAATAAGCAATCAATAAAGGATGATAAAACCTTTTCTTCATTTTGCAGCCAGACTCTTTGCTCTCAACTATTGCACTTACCCTATGGCCCAGTGATAAAATACTTACATTCAAGCCCTTTTTTAATTGTCAGAATTGTTAATGAAAAGATGTTTAAGTTAGTAAATAATATACCTGAATGGGAAGGCATACATAAAACTATTGATCTTATAAAATGTAGTTACGTAGCACATACAGTATAATTCCTGAGATAATGCCAATCTATCTTCAGTGTAGAATTGTCAACACATTTATTCCCACCTACTCTGTGTCCTGGCACTAAGATTTCATTGTTTACTTTCCAATTTGTATCTTTTCTTCATCCTCCTTTCAAACATGCCTTACCATGTCCCGTGTTATTTTGCACAGTAGAAGATCTGTCATATAGTGACTATTCATCAGATATATATATATATGTACATTTAGCTGCTGCTATTCTTAAGAGCAACTCTCCAGATTTGTACAATGACAAAGAAAATTATATGTTTTCCAAAATGCCTGATGCTTATGAAAATTTTATCTCTACAAGCTGTTCATTCTGTCTTATCCTGCCACAGTAGAAAGAGTTTTGCAATTTTACTGGGCCTTTTGGGGAAGAAATAGATAATTTATAGACTGTATATTACCTGGAAAATTTTCCCCACTGTTGAGAAGTAACTGAGCCCATGGAACATTCTATGTCAAATGATCTGTAACATTCTGGATATTAATTCCCATTGTGTGGGCTACACTTATACCTGGCCAAATTGACAGAATTTTCCATTCACCAGAAATCCAAACCACATGCAAGCATTGGGGGAATCAATTGCTTGTTTTTTGCAAATGGTTATTTAAGATTATGTGCAAATAAATCAGACAACCCCACCTCTAATCTGTACCTAGATCTTGATATCTGGTGTATTTAAAGGAAACTCCATGTACAAAACTTCATTTGCAATCAAGGACTACAGGGAATATAAAGAAAGAGTAACACTTTATTTTCTGCTATCAGTAATTTACACAAGCAAAATAAAATTAATCATATTGCAATTACAGTACATAATATTAAAACTTGGGAAAAACTTTTTTCTAATGTTGACATTATTCCAGTCAGATACAGGCACTCTTTTAAAGAATTTTTATTAAAATTGCATTTTCTAGAATACATGTTTCAAATGCATTTACTCCAAAATGCCTGTTTCTGCTCTCTGCTTAATTTTTCAACTCCATCAGACACAAATCCTGTTTAAATAATAAATATTTTCACAGGTTCCCCTTTTCTATTCTGAAATAAAATTCATAGATAAAATAAATCTTTGACATATAGATTTCCACAAAAATACAATATAATGTCCTAACTATAAAATAAGGGGGAAATTAAAAACAATATGAAATAATATGCATTTCAAAATATAATGCTATGGTATGACTATTCTAAAATGTATAATGAATGTATTTTCACTTAAGTAAAGAAACCTGGAAGTTATTCTTTATGAGAAATAAAGGAAAATGAAGGCAAAGATAGGAAAGCATTAAAGTATAAACTTTTACTAAGGTAAGTACTAAAATACTAGACTGACATATATGATAAGAGGAAGAGGAAAATAATGTCAAGTCAAATTAACTGCCAAAGTAAAAAAAATAAGATGTAAGATTCCTACCTTATGTTGTCAATAAAAGTACTAATATGTTAATAAAAGTGTACATATGTATATATGTATATCAAATCACTCACACTATCTCATGTAATAGTTTGAAGCTGGGTGGACCCCAGATAACCATGTCCTTGGTGCTAACCCATTTCTGTGGATGTAAACCTATTATAGGTGGACCTTTCGATTAGATTATTTTGGTGGGGAGTGGCCCATGGTGGGTCTTAAACCTCTCAATGGAATCCTTTATAAACAGTATGAATATGGAAAGAGAGACAGAGAGAAGAAGCCACTGAAGTCAGAAGCTGAAAGCAAGGAGGCCAGGAAGATAAGGGAGAGACCAGAGGACATCACCCTATGCCTCACCACGTGCCTTGCCATGGTAGAGAAAATGTCCAGGACAGCCAACAGCTGATTTTCTAGGAGAAAATATGGACTGATGATTCCTTGATTTGGACATTTTCACAGCCTCAGAACTGTAAGCTTGCAATGTAACAAATCCCCAGTGTAAAAGCCAACTCATTTCTGGTACATTGCTTTCAGCAGCTTTTAGCAAATGAAAACATCTCACTTTACTAGTAATATTATCATATGAAAATTATGCACTGACTAGACATGGATGTGCTGACTGAATAAATTCAACTGTTTAATAACTTCAATAAAATACCTGTAATCTAATTAAACTTCCGATTCCATACTAATTTTCTCCGAAATCACTAGACTCTGAGAAATTTCTAGTAAGTTTTTCAGTATCATCATGCCAGATATATAGACATTTTACATTTGAGATAAATTTTATCTGTAAAATATTTATAATTTTTTTAGTTTGTTGGAAATTATTTGTTATGTAAGATTGTTTCATGCATTGCATTCCTGGCTACTCCCCACCAAATAATAGAACCTTCTCCCCAATCATTATTATTACCAAAAATTCCGCTATTATTTTCTACACTCCACATACTCCAACCCCATGGGCATGCTGCCCATTGAGAATTACTGCTCCTTGGAGAATTGAAGAGACTATTAACTATAGGGTAACATCTGACTTGGAATGACTTGTAAAAATAGGACGCTTTGACCTGAAAAATAAAATGTTTATACTAACATATGCAGAGTATATAATATATATCCTAGACCTATTAAAACAGAGAAAAAAGTATGAAAATATATCACAGAAATTCAGAGTTTGTTAGTAGTAATGAGTGACAGAAGCTTGTCCAAAGATTGCCACTCTGTCTTACTGTAAACCCTTCCCTCTCATTGCCCAATAGTATGGTTTCATACCAATCTCTCTTTACTCAATTTCTTCTACTCAATACTTTCTACTCTTATCTTTCACCAGGGCTAAGCTTTTTCTCTCCAGAGATCTTTGATTGCCAGGCTATTTGCACGGTTGTTTCCT
Organism: Chaetophractus vellerosus; assembly: GCA_004027955.1. Classification (NCBI taxonomy): domain Eukaryota; kingdom Metazoa; phylum Chordata; class Mammalia; order Cingulata; family Chlamyphoridae; genus Chaetophractus; species Chaetophractus vellerosus. Next base: position 12,629 of record PVKH010013697.1, read on the forward strand.
AGAATTCAATAAGGTGTCATCTAAATATACATCTTGCTAGAGACCTTTCCTGGACCAACCTTTCTTATGTAGTAACCCTACCTCATCCATTCAACTGTGCCCACCACCCAACAGTCATTCTCCACTTCATCATTGCATTTTATTTCTGATGCAGCGTATGCTTCATTTACATCAGTTTACTCCTTAATTTGTTCTCCCTTATTAGAATGCATGTCCTCTGAAAGCATGGACCTTTACCATATTGCTTGAAACTGTTCTTTTTTATTGTTCAAAACTGTGTCCCTTTTTCCTAGAATAATGCCTGGAACATAGAAAACACAACAATAGAGATGCTACTGAATGAAATAATCTCATTCCTCCCTGGTACAGTCACCAAATACCATTACAATTGACCCTCACATTAAGGGACTCTGATGTCCAGAACTGCCATAAGACTTTCACATATGCCTGGCAGAGATCTACATATACGGGCATGAAAGCCTTGTCACAAGACTAACATTTATTTTAAATAATGAAGCTGACAATCATTCCAAATTCTTCTCTTTCACTTTCCTAATTTTTCCCGTATATCTCACTCAAATTATACTTAGTTTTTTTTATTTAGATATTTTCCTAGAGAAATGTACATGACAGAAGCCATAAAAAGTATTCTGGTTCTCCTTTTCCTATTTTTACTTAACGTTGGTTATTTTTTAACATCATTTTGTACTAAATAATTTCCAAACATAAAATAGAAATATGGTAATTCCTGGTAGTTGACTGATTTTATCAGATTAGTTTTCCTTTCCAAATGCCATGGCTTTATATAGTGTGAATGATCCTCTCATTACCAGATGGTATAGGAAAAAAGCTGCTTCAGGGAGGTATATGCTATATAAACCTGCCCATTGTGTAGCTATAAAAAAACCAAAGCTTTGTAAAACAGCCAGTAAAAAGCATCTGAACTCAGCAGTATGGGTTGGAATGGAAACACTGAACTACCCATCTGACCAGATGTGGACATTCCTAATGGATGTTAAGTTCAGTCAACCAATAAAGTGTTTGCAAATTAAACTTTAAAGTGGTAATTATAATGCCAATTTTCTTTGCCTACAAAGTACAAGTGAAGTAGAAGGGGATTAAAAAATGCATATTCTCTTAAAAAAAATAAACATTTACCAGGCTAACTCTAAATTTAGCTTAGTTTTAGAATTCCACAACTTACAATATGTCTGATATAGAATGTCTGATATAGAAGAATTACATAACAGCACGTATAAATGCTGAATGATGTGCTAAACGTATTTTCATATTCCAGACCTCATTGTAATCACTGCTTAAATTGTAGTGATTCTAAATGTGATTATAGAAGAAGCATTTACAGTCAAACTATATATAAAGATGAAGAATCCTAAATATTTACGCCTCCTGATCTCAAACATTTATACTTGAAAACTCAACCACTAACTTCAACCTAACATATGCATGACTAAATTCATCCTCATCTTTCCCTTTAACCCAGATACCCTTGTTATTCCACTGTTCACTCTATCATTTTACAGATATAAATTCAGAAAAAAACAAATCATTCTTTAACTCCTATGCTCTTCATCCTTATGTCTGACATCCTCAGCAAATCCACTATTCTTTCCCTTTGCTTATATCACTGTTTCATGTATTTTTCTTCCATGTCTTCTTTTCCACTCCCACTCACTTAGTAAGACCTTATCAGCAGATCTCTGATCCACATAAGGAATTTAGATTTTCAATTTTTAAATCTACTCAAAGCTTACTACTAATCTACTATGAAAACCATGTTATCATCAGAGTCTTATTCTTTTCTTTTTTAAAGATTTATTTATTTTATTACATACCTCCCCTTCCCCCCTGCTGCGGCGATGTGCCAAGACCGAGACTGGTCACTGCGCAGGCGCGGCTTTCCCCGCTTGTGGGCGACTTCTGCTTCCATTCACGGCCGGCTTTCAGTTCGCTGGTGGCTGGCTGCGCTCCATTCGCGGGCAACCTGCCCTGCCCGTGGCGGCTTTTGCCCTGTCCGTGGCAGTTTTTTGCCCTGCCCACGGTGGCTCTGGCCCGCCCATGGCGGCTTGCCATTCTCAAGGTGGTCTGCCCGCTAGGAGAGGTCCCCAGAACCTGAACCGGGGGCCTCCCATGTGGTATGCCGGTGCCCTATCCACTGGGCTATCGAGCCGGCCCCTTATTCTTTTCAAGAGCTATAATGTCTCTCTTTTTCCCCCTCTGGATTGAGATAAAACTCAGTGGTGAATATATTGAGGAGAAAACATAGAGTAACTGTAGGTATCATTCAGTTTTTTGCTATGCATTAATTACACATATATTGACAAGTATTTATAATTCCCTATTGTGTGATTGTATGTCAGACACTATTCTAATCACTAGAAATATAGAGATGAACAATAAAAGCCAATTTGTGGCAGCTTTCCACAGCTATCTGCACTTAGTTCCCAGGTCATTGTCTAAACCTTGATATATATATATACATACTTTATTTTTCCTAATTCCACAATTAAAAACATAACTAAAAAAATAAAACCTCTGACAAAGGATGGCTTTTCTAATCCCTCCATCCTTTTTATTAACCACTCACACTTCATTTTTCAGATTAGAAGTTTGTTATGAAAGACTCTCAAGTGCCCATCAATTTTATTAAATTAATCTGTAACTCAATACCCTTTTCTTTAGACAATCCTGGACTGAAACTGTTCCCTTTGTCTGGTTTCAAGATAGATATTCAAAGTCAAATACTTTTGATGGAGTGGTTATAATATTTTGCCATCTTTTTTGTTACATAAAAGCATAAATGTAAGCATTCACACTTCCATTTTCTCACCAGTACATGTTTCTTTTCTGTTCTAATTCCAATTCACCAGTCTTAATAAAATTTTTCTCAAAATTAAAATATTACACAATAACTTCTTTCCTTGTATAGTCATGAGAGACATAGCCTAAACATATAACAAAACATGAATGAATTCAGCGACTGAAATGCAAACTGCTTTAGTTTGCCACAGAAAACTACAAGTTAGATCTATGTCAACATTAAATTACATTTGGATTTCTGAGTTAATTATGGACAAAGATATCATAGTCATTCAATAAACTTCTTTGAGAGATATTCTTCTCTATCTGTCTCCTCTGATTGATATAAAACCAAATATTCATAGTAGCAATAGCAATCCTTGTGAAATTCTCCCACAATTTTTAGCCCAAATTGTTTCCATTCTGATCCCATATTCTCTTGGCTATACATTTCAAGCTCTGTGACTCCTATCTAAATCTTTTCCTTTGGCCATTTAATTTGAATGTGGACTTATTTAAAATTTTTAAAAATCAATTTATCAAATAGCTTTTGCTTTTCCTTCTCTCTGACTTTTGGTACCCCATATGATTTCCAGTAAAAATAATTCCATATCTGATCTCCAAGTAAAGTACAATCATGGTCTTCATACAGACAACATATAAAAATTTTAAAATAACTTATTTTATCTATTGGAAATGACTTGTTCTCTCCATTTACTAGATATACCTTTTAAAATAAAGCAATCAGAAAAGCATACATGATTACAAATATGACTTCTCAAATTATTATTAATTTCCTTACACATGCTAAGCATATCCTGAAGCATGTACTTTTAATCATAGTTTTGTCATAAAGGGGGAATTCCGACTGTTGATAGAAGTAATGAACCCATATAATACTATCTGGGATCTATTTATTCACTTGAGAAAAAAATTTCTAAACAGCCAACCCACAGGGAAGGTCTTCTATTTAAATAATCAACTGTGATGTTATACATTAAGCTCAATATTAAAAATTTCAGTCTTTGAAACTCTTTCTTAGTACTGCAAAGTTTTATTTTATATATAAATTGTTAACTATCAAAAGATTAAGCTTATTTTATGTAGGTTTGTTGGGGACAATTAAGGAAACATGCAGTACTCGTTGTCAGCAGCATGGCCTCCCCGAGTTAATAATAAACAGCCTGAGTCATGTTCCACCGATTTCTCAAAGAACTGGAAATGCCAGTTAGCTAATCTATCCCCTTCCCCAGCAACAGCAGCTACCAATAGATAACTAACAAGCCACCCTCCCCTGCTAACCACTCCC
>PVKH010013698.1:0-16754 GCA_004027955.1 Chaetophractus vellerosus
GGGCCTTTGATTAGATTACTTGATAAGACTGCTTTAGGGCTTTTTATTGGACTATGTCAGTGAGGCAGGACTCAGGTTTAGTCCTCACCCCCTTGCTGGGTATGATCTAAGTGGACTCACACACAGACACAGGAAGAGAGAGCTCTGCCATTTTCCATCCTGGCAGGTAACAGAAAGGATAGGCTCAAACAGCTGAGGCCCCCGGGAGAGATGAGCCATTTGCCTGATAGCTTACATCTGAAGTTGGGAAGAGCGGCACAGCTGAGACTGATATAGAAGCCCCAGAAGGGAACAAGCTCTATGTTAGGAGAGAGAATACTACAGGATCGCTTAAGCAGGAAGCCCAAAAAGGCTGGGTCCATGGAGAAGCTCAAGAGGAAAGGGTGAGCTCGAAGGGGAAGGGTGAAACCTGGGCAGAGATTGGTGGCCATCTTGCTTTACCAAGTGGCAACGTGCCAGGATCAATAGTGGCTGACTTTGGTGAGAAAGCATCTCTGGTGGTGCCTTGGTCTGGACTTTTCACAACCTTGGAACTGTAAGCTTTTACCCCAAATAAATCCCCTTTATAAAAGCCAGCATATTTCTGCAACTTTGCATTGGCAGCCCTTTGGCAAATAAAAACCATAACCATATGCTATATTCAAAGGCCTTTGATCACAGTTTGCTCTTTTTTAGAATTTTATTTATAATGCCTACTTGTAGAAGTTAGCATAATTTTACAGATAATTAAAAAATTCAATTCTTTTCTCTCAGCAAACATTTATAATAGGTCAGGAATAACAGATTGGAAATGTAATACATTATAAAACAGTAGCCTATGACTATCTGTACATATAGTAGGCACCTTAAGGAAAAGAATTTGACAGTGTGCTCTACTTACTCTGCAGATAACATACTTTTATTCTATTATACAAAATTGACCAGTAGTACTTGAATTTATAAATGGCCATTAAACAAGATGTTTAACTTAGATGTACATTTAGCATGCTAAAAAGTGAAAAAAATTTCAACTGATATTTTGTGGCTCATTAGTTCCAATGTTTCATGCCATTTTTCTTTAAAAGAAAATTTCAATATTGTAATACTAAAATAATTTTACATGATAAATGAAAAAAGATAAAATTTTTAAAATATTTTAGAAAGTGTATTCACATTCATTTTGTCATGGGTTTCATGTGGCTCTTCTAAATATGTTAATCATATTAACGAGACACTGGTCCTATACATTTTAACAGTCCATCTTCAATTAAAAACTGTAACAAAAGCAAACAATATGTTAAGAGCAACGAAAAGTAAATTAAATATGCTAAACTCACTATAAGAGCAAAACTGAAACCAAATTACAAAATAGTGGCAGGTTATACATTTTAAAGAATCTCTTTATCAATTTAGTCAAATAAGATAGAAGTTGAATGTAAACTTATGGATTTCTGTGGGGTTTTCCCCTATTGGTTTGGAATGGAAAATCTGGTAAAATGTTAGGTTTAATATTTTATTTCTGTAGATTTAGCATAATTCAAAATAATTTGCAGTATCACTGTATGGCTCATCAATAATGCCATCATCACTGTACATCAAACAAAAAACAAAAAATATATATTCATGCTTATTACAAATGCTAAACACTGAATAAAATGGAATTGTATACATTTGTTTTCTTAAATATTTGACTAAGATATTCTTCAAAAAGTTAAAACTGCCTCCCACAAAAACTTTGTATGTATATGGCACAAGTTGACACCCGAAACAGTGTGAATTCCATCGAAAAGGCACTGTTTACGATACTCAGATGAATTTGAAAGTCTGTTTCAATGATGTCTGAGAGTGAAAAATATATTTGAAATAGGTAAATAGACAAACTCTTACAAAAGTACAGCATTACTATTTAAATATACTATAGCTATACAAAAGGAAAGTGACACAGATAAATGACCCTTTCATGACAAGCTTATAAACACTTTGAATCTATTATACTTTTGTAACACAAAAATGACAAAAGATTTTCTTAAAGGCACAAAAGCATGAATACTAAATGAGGGTTATATTTTACGAGGCCAACTTTTCAATGGAATGCAGTTGCCAACTAAGCTGTGACAAAAATTACACTGTACTTTTATAAGTAATACAAAAAAGTAGTAACATAAAATACAAGAAAAATATCTATTGCTGAAACTTTCTTAACATTTCACATGCCCTATTTATTGTCTTTTCTTGGGTCAGCTGCATTTCACTAAATGGTGAATAATTGGCATAGTACATTTAACAAACAAAAATAAATGCACCTGTCAACAATTATTACTTATCTAATTTTTGATCAAGTGAAAAAACTGGTCATAAGGTCTTAAATCCCAGAAACCATCATGAGGCTTTCAGACAACTGGGAGCTGTAAAAAGCACAATTTTTTATGAATCCATGTGTGAAGAAAAGTTAAACTCAGGTAAAGAACATTCAAAGTCAATTACAAATTATGGCTAAATACAGAGTTAATTATGTGTTTTAAAAGATCCACATACTAAGCCTAGTTTAAGCATTGATCTAAAACTAAGCCACCAATTCCTGAGTTTTGTGTTCAATTCAGAGAAAGGAACTCATACAACTAAAAGCATAAGAGGACTGTTAAATTAGATATGTGCTTTAGAGTATAAGAAACAGTCATGCATAACCCTACTTTTTCTTTAGAAACAGTTGTTGACTCCTTGGGTAAGAATGCCTAAGATCTACTCTAAAAAGAAAATAAAGAAAACAACTACCTTCCAGTTTTAGGAAATAACCATACAAATAAAACACTATTTGGACCAAATGAAAATCACACACATTTGGATAATATCAAAGCCCCAAAGGAGGTCACCAACAAAAAATTTTTTTAGGGTTTAATGATGAAATGATTTTTTGTAATCAGCCAATCAAGTTATATATAGCATAGATAAATTAATACTAATTTAAACCATAAAAAAGATCTAATTGTACAATATTTACAAAATATCATATATCAGTGAATATGCAGTTTAACGTAACATTGGTAACAGAGTGTAAGTACAAAAATTTTACTGACAAATAGGAAATGTAACCTTAAAACCTACCCATTCTAGCATAGTCATGAAAATACTGGATATAGGAACAGCCTACTTATGCTTTAATCAACTTAAAAAATATTTTCACATGTACATAAGGAATTGTTTTGCCAACGATATATGGGAAATGTCTCTTCATAGAAACCTAAGGATCACATAAATTGTGTACTAAAGATTGGTTAGGGGAAAAAAAGCAGTTTTTTTTACTATTTTTAATTTTCATAATTTAGCAATCATCCCTTGATTTTATATTTATCATGGTATGAACAGTTAATTGAAAATTTTTACTAGTGTCTCACAGTTTCTTCTTTGTCAAAGATAAATTTGATCAAGCAAATATTCTCTATCTAACCTTTATTAATAATCATTTCAAAGTCTATACTCTAAAGAAGAAAAAAAATCTATACTCTCAGGGTTATAAGATATATCTTAGGACAACATGTTCCTAAGCTTAACAATGTTTGCAAAAACTGCTTTTGAGGACTATTAAAAATTTATGTAAAAGCACAGTAAAAAATGTTAGACTGGAGAAAAAAAACTTAGAAAAAAGTTTGCCTGAGCCTGAACAAAAGGAAAAAAACCCTGCTGTTTTGCCACAGAATGAAATTACTAAGAATAGAGGGGAATAATAAAGAATTAAACTTCAGAACTTGATGTTCTTCTTATATGCTTAACTTATTGCACATTTTAAAGGAACCAATTATAATGTACACATAAATGCCACCACACAGAATAACTGTCCTTTCATATTGCCTTTCTTTTTGGCTTTTGAAGTAAAATATTGGTTATAATTTTTTCTATTCTACTTATCTATTGAACATACTAAGGTCTAAATGAAAGTTAAAATAAACTGTTCATAATGAGAAAACATGAATTATCAGCATTTCATATGCCTTATAAATATCTCTAGAATTTGGCCTGTTATGGATCAGCTGACTTAGAAAAACAAAAATAAGAAAGAAAAGGACAGCAATCAATTTAAATACACTTTTTTAAGGAAGTGCTTAAGGTGTTATCTTGTAGGTATCATAAGAAAGATATAATCAATAGATCCAAGTAGCTGCAAACCAGTTTTGATAGTAATATACACATACATACATATATACCTGTGTATAAATATTAAATTAAATTCTAGGGGTTCAAAAAAATCTTGTGTAAACTTTTTAAAAAACAATTTGCCACCTATCTTTCTCAATGTATCAATTTTGACCATTCACACTTCTTTTCTTATAGTATCTAAGAAGACAAGTTAGCCGGTGCTTTAGAAATGATTTTCTTTTTGACAGTACAGTGTACTGAATTGTTTATAATATAATATGTGTATTACTCTACCATTTCCCATTCTGTAATTCCTGATTGATAAAAGTTTTGTGCCTGTTTTATGAAGAAGAGATAATTATACATATAAGTTCGGTAGCAACTTTTTATGAACAATGTTTAACGATAAATCTCAGAACATAGTATAGTATACAAAGACTACTGTCAGATAAGAGTACATAAGAGACAATTGTGAATACATATGGATTGATTATACTCACATATAGACAAACTCACAAAAGCTAGAAATGTTCTGGCACTTAACATATAGCTCACCTTAAATAACCAAATTGGACAGCTCTTGTTTCAGATTATGGATAAAAGGTATGAAAGGTTAACACCTCTAAATTTCTCAGGCTTTTGTTTTAGAAATATTATGATGTTTTAATAAAGACCAAACCAACTTGAACATTGATACCAGGCCAAATGTCATTCCAATTCATTGATTCAACAGTAAAGAACTTCTACTTAAACATGAAGTTTATTATTACTTGAAGCAATATCAGAAGAAAAATGATGAAGTAGTCTTTTTGTTGTAGAAAATAATCCGTGGCAGGTGTGCTTGAAACTAAATGATTCCGAAGAGCCATAATATTTCTACAAAAATAAGCAACAAATTTTATAATGATTTGTCAAAAATATTACCACAGAATTCACAATTTGATATTATAGAGTCACAGCACTTAATTATCTAAAGGAACTAGTTCAATCAATTACTACTACTTGAACAGAGAATTGATTATGTTATGTGAAACCATTATTAGGTCCTGTCTAAATATATAATTCCACATTGCAGCAAGCATATTACTCAATGATATGCATCAAATTTAATGATTAAAGTTGGATGATGAAGAAACAGATCATCTCTATTATAAAAATGGTTTTAAGATACCCCAAATTTTGCTTCTTAGTTGGCTTACTAAGGTTCTTTTATCTTTACTTGAGGGAGATATGGATGGAGATGGAAAAAAATCCTAAACTCCTCAGGAAAAAAGAATTAATACAACAAATTTCTTAACTCCCTAACTTGAAGAATGCTATATAGGCATTTCATATGCAAACAATAAATAAAATGTTATTTTAGTCATGAAATGAGTTTATATTACCTCATGCCAACCTAAATACTTTTGGCTAAATGGAGCTGATTAGTGAAGACTTTTTTCAGACTTCTGATATTAATTTTAAAAATATAACTAAGTTAGGAAACATTTCTTGAGCTTATATTGTAAAGCGCTATAATGCCAAGATGTGTAAGACATGATCTTTTCTTTAAAGCAACTCCATAGTCCAATGGGGTAGATAAGACATAGATAATAACATCTTTGTACTGTAGAGAAGTACTCAAGAGTAGTACTTATAGGGAGCTATGCAAATTGACTGGAAGTAGTTAACTCTACTGAGCATGGGCAAGGTGGGAGAAAGGTCACTCTAAGACAGGGGTTCTTAACCAGGAGTCCGTAAGCTTGAAATGAAATTCAAAAAAACTTTATTCTTGTGGGGACGTGTTGGTGCAGGTGTGATCTATTTATTAAGTAATACACAGTATAGTGTGCACTTAGTAAGGGGTTCGTGGTTTTCACCTGACTGGCAAAGTGGTCCGTGGCAAAAAAAGGTGAAGAACCTCTGCTCTAAGAAATGGATTCAGTGTGGGTAAAGGTCCTAAGATGAGAGACAGCACAGTACAATTCTTGGGAGATGTGAGGAGTTTCAAAATACTACAGAGCTTGGGATGGGTGCAGGGGAATGGCAGGAGAAGAGGCTGCAAATGAAAACAGCACCAAAACGTAAGCCATAAGGCCTCTACAAGAGAAAAAAAAATTTTTTTTTTCAGTCCTCTAAAACATCTAGCACTGATTGCTGAATACACAAAAGCAGGTAGGCTAATATTAAAAAAATTTAACAACTGATATAGCAATGGGTGGCAATCAATCTTAGCAGTGGAACAGGATCAGGACCCCTTGTCCCCTAAGGAATCTTCCTAAATGTTAATAACCTTCACTTATTGGATCATGGGGAGATGTGTTTGGGGAGGGACCTGGCACTGCAAAGAGGAACAATCATGTTTCAGGGTGGTGGCTATTTACCCATCGTTATGGTATTATTTCAGTATTTCAAGAACAGGTGCATTCTAGTTAAATATTAGTCATGCACAAAGGGGACTTAAGAAGCCTTTGTTAACTTTCTTGGAAACAACCCCACTTCCACACCCAACCCAGTTACATTCCCAGCATGCTATATATCTTATATATCTTGATATGATATTTATATCTTATATAATGTCTTTATAAGATAAAGAAAATCTAATTCTATGCTCACAGATGTCACTGCTCAATAAATGCAGAGTTAAAAAAAAAAATAAAAGCTCCCTTTTCTCCCAATATTTTAGTGCTAGAGAAATTCTGTTTCAGTCATCAGGTAATACAGGCCAAGGTTCTATTAGCTTAGCAGTGTTATAGAAATGTAAAGTTTGCAAATGATTTCTGTGATGTTAGGTTAATGTGTCAACTCAGCCAGCTAAGTGTGCCCAGTTGTTTGGCCAAGGAAGCACTGGGCTAATTGTAATACCAGTACATTTATGGACTTTAGTCATCAGTAAGTTTACTGCATAGATGGATGATTACATCTACAATCAACCAGGGAGACTGCTGTCAGCAATGAGTGACCGCTGTTTTATCCAATCAGTCGAATGCCTTCAGCATTGAGAAAATTTCCCAGCTTGTCTTTGGACAGCCAGTGTCTCTCAGGAACTCATAAAGGACTTTCATCAGAGCCCCTCGTTTGCAACCTGTCTGCGGAATCTGGACTTGTGAATTCCCATGGTCATGTGAGAGAATTTTATAAAATCTCATACTATTTACAGATATCTCCTGTTGATTCTGTTTCCTTAGAGAACCCTAACTAATACAATTTCTTACGTTAACAGGATTCTTAACTACTACTCTAGACTCAAATGAATACTATCATTGTCAGTATATATTACCTTTTAATTTCTTCCTGTGTTTGTTTTATTGATTCGATGGAACTTTGGATATCTCCCAGTTCTATCCCTTTCTTTCTTCTTGTACTTGGTTTCACTGATTGAGCTTAAAAAGACATTTAAAATAAGGTTGGTGAAAATGACCAAACACATTCAATCATAAACACAATCTACATTTCAAAGTCATGATTCCTGTGTCATAAAAATTTTCCTGGGTATTATTTTTATGGATTAGAGATGAGCACAAAAATACTAATACTCTGCATTTTTGACATATCATTTCAAAACCAGAACACTGCAAATATATTTATAGTAATGACAAATTAAATTTTGGATGGCATCAATTCTGATTTTTTAACTAATTAAAAGAAATAATTCATTTAATAATATTATATTAGTTCAGAAAAGGTGTTACTCTCTTCTGTTTCTTGTCCATTTTGTCCACATCTGAAGTCAGCTTTTTTTTTTAAAGATTTATTTTATTCCCCCCATCCCCCCACTGTCTGCGCTCACTGTCTGTTCTCCGTCTGCTTGTCTTCTTTTATAGGAGGCACCAGGAACCGAATCCAGGAGCTCCCAAGTGGGAGGGAGGCACCCAATCCCTTGGGCTACATCTGCTCCCTGCTGGTTGTGTCTCTCACTGTATTTCCTTGTTGTGTCTCCTTGTTGCATCATCTTTTTGCGTCAGCTTGCCATGCTGGCCCATTGTGTCAGCTTGCTGTCTTGTTCATTTTCTTTAGGAGGCACTGGGAACCGAACCTGGGACCTCCCATGTGGTAGGCGGGTGCCCAACTGCTTGAACCACATCTGCTTCCCTGAAGTCAGCTTTTTTTTTTAAAAGATTTATTTTTTATTTATTATACATCCTCCCCTTTTTGCTTGTTCTTGCTGTGTTCATTTTTCTCTGCGTTCCTATGTCTGCTTGTCTCCCCCTGCTGGGGCAACCTGCCGAGTCAGCTCACCAGCACGGTGGTCCGCCTGCTCGTGGGGGCTCACCCTTGCTTGCGGGGGCTTGCCTTTTCCCATGGGGGCTTGCCTTTGCCCATGGTGGCGTGCCCCGCCTGCAGCGGCGTGCCCTGCCTGCGTTGGCTTGCCTTCTTGAGGCGGTCCGCCCGTTTGAGGAGGCCCAGGGACCGAACCCAGGGCCTCCCATGTGGTAAACCGGCGCCCTACCAACTGGGCTATACAGCCGGCCCCCTGAAGTCAGCTTTTTGAGCTCCCTATTCAGTTTTTTATTAATTGTTAAAATGATCTTTATTCACCTAGTCACTCAAACTTTAAACCTTATAGTCAGTTTTGATACTGCCACTCTAAATGTTTATTGCCAACCAGCAAGCTAAATTGATTTTTTCAAATCCCCTCTCAGATGTTTGTTCAGATCTTACTTAGCTTCTCTCCAAGTCTCAGTTTTCTCACTTGTGAAATAGGGTAATACTACTAAAACTTCATATGGTTGTTGTAAGATGTATTTAACATGCAGTCCGGCACATTATTAAGTGCTAAAAAAATGTCAGCTAATACATTACAGGTACTAAAGTAGTATAGTATAGTAGAGTAGATAAGAGTGTTAATTAAGGAGCCAAATATCTGCATATATAACTCATATATATACCTCCTTATGAGATATGTGATCTTGGGGAGGTTAACCTGTGTCTCAGTTTTCTTTTCTATAAAATGGGAATAACATGAAACATTATATAACATATATGTGGGTTATATATAATATATATGATATCATAACTAATGTTCCTTCTAGCATACTGGTTCCACGTGACTCCCTGTTTTTAAACATTTTATTCATTTTATTCCCCTTCAAACTCCGGTATCACCCTCTCCTCACCTCCCCAAATCTCTAATGCTGTAATACATCAGAAATTCTAATAATTCATCAGGATTCCTCTAAGAACCTTCCCTGAACACTACAAAGTGAATTGAGCTCTCTTTCCTTTAAACTTTTTACAACTTGTCATCTACTAATTTCTTGGCATTTTTATTTATTCACCCCTGGTGTTATGTCTATAGGTAAAAACAGAGCTCCCCAAGTTTAGTGTAAGCTCAGCAGAGATTATGGCTTAAAGTTCTTTTATTTTCTCATAATGTCTAAGATATTACCTTAATCATTTCTTAACAATATCTTAATGTAGTTCAAGACCATTTACACCTTATCTGACTTGCACAAGAATGACATAGTAGTTAATCTAGTAGTCCATAATTTTGATATTGTTATATTTTTACTTGTGTGTAACTTCTAAACACCAAAATAATTCATTTTGCGATTAACTTTTTTCAAAAGCATAGAGCTAAGCTAAAAGCTCAAGAAATGCTTTCTGAATTGAATCTAGGCAACTATCAAAATTTTTTTCAGAAGTTAACAAGGCATAAGAGCTACTACTGCTGTGTGGTTCTTGATTTGCATGACTCCCCTTTCTCATTTCCCATGCCTTTACTTTGTGACCTGTTCTTTTTTTCCTCCTTCTTCTTTTCAGGCCTTTATTTTTATTAAAAAAATTTTTTTAAAAGATACTTAGATTACATAAATGTTACATAAAAAATATTGGGGATTCTCATATTCCCCGCTCCCCACACCTCCCACATTTTCCCATATTAGCAACATTCTTCATGAGTGTGGTACATTCATTCTAATTGATGAACACATTTTGGAGCACTGCCACTAAGCATGGAATAAAATTTACATTGTAGTTTATACTCTCTCCCACCCAATTCCGTAGATTATGGCAGGATATATAATGGCCTGTATCTGTCATTGCAAAGTCATTTAGGATGATTCCCAAGTTCTGAAAATGCCCCCGGTATTACACCTGTTTTTCCCTCTCCCTGCCCTCAGAACCTCCAGTGGCCACTGCCTCCATATCCTTGATATAATTTCTTCCATTGCTAGAAACACAATCAGTCTACAGTAGAGTCTACAGTAAGTCTACTTTAGTCCACAGTTCATTCCCCAATCCTGAGGATTCTGGGATAGTGATGTCCACTCCAACTCTAATTGAGAGGGGGCTGTGATCCCACATAGCCGATGGATGGGACTCTTGCTTGCAGTTGTAGACTCTCTCGGTTCCTTGGTATGGTAGTTGTCCATCATCACCTCCTTGTTAGTTGTCCTGGGTGAGATCAATGAACTGGATAGTAGGTGTTGCAATTGTTGAGATTCAGGGCCCAGCTGGCACATGGACAGCCCAATGATTTAAGTCTCTTGGACGTACACCTACCAACTCTTATTACTAACTATAGTTTCAAATAGAGGGGGCAGAAGAGCCATGTGTAGGGAAACCACAACCGAGTCCAACTCGGGGAGCATAAATTCCAAATTAGGGCCCACTGGCAAGGCACCAAACTCCTGAGCCATCTGCCCTGACTATAGTGTCTGGAGGTCTCCAGCACTCTCAGAAGCCCTACTATTTGTGGTAGTATCTACTTTGGCAGGCATTGAGATCCTGCTGAGACGTGCATAAGCGTAACCTCTGGAATGACCTCCCGACTCACTTTGAAGTCTCTTAGCCATATAAACTCATTTGTCTTTACCTTTTCCCCCTTTTGGTCAAGGTCTTTTTCCAGTTGCATTGCTAGTTGATGCTTGGTAGTAATCCCTTGGTGCCATGGAGGCTCATCCCTGGAAGTCATGTCCCATGCTGGAGGGAAGGTAATGTATATATATGCTGAGTTCGGCTTAGAGAGAGGCCACATTTGAGCAACAAGGAGGCTCCCAGGAGGCAGTTCTTAGGCACCCTGTAATACTAGGCTAAGTTTCAATGTCAAGAGTAAAGGTTCATAAACACAGTCATCAATATCAAGGGCCTGTCCATGGACACCCTCTTTCACTAGTTGTTACCCCTGTCTTTGTGGGATTCTTGCTGTTCCCTTAGAAAATGTGGCAGAGCTCCCCAGGATGGGAATTGGATATTCCTTTGGTTATTGTGTGAATCTCCACCCACCCGTGACAATGCCCCATGAACATGTAAACATATTTATATGCCTTATATGTATGCCCAGGTAAGCTTTCTCCCATTTATCTCCCATCACTGATGCCCCACACCAGTGATCCTTCCCTGCCACAGCTGTAACCCTTCTGTGATCCAAAACTTCTTCAAAAATGAAGCCAATAAAATAGCTAAATACAATTAATAAGCAAATGAAATAATAGTGATAGTTTAAAAAATAAGAAATAAAATACAATAAAATAAAATAAAATTTGGGGTAATAAAAAATATTTAAAATATTAAAAAATTTTTTTGACATTTTGCCTTTCATCACTGTAAGATCTGTTGTCCTATATGTTTAGTGACATTCTTCCATTTATTCCCTCAGTGTCTTACTTTTTTCATTTTGTCTTCAAAGAAGTTTTAGTTTACAGAAAAGTCACGTACCAAATACAGGGGATCTTGTATACCCAACACCCTCCCCCTTTTCCCCTATTAATAACATTTTATATGTGGATGGTACATTTGTTACAACTGATGTACAAATATTGAAATGTAGCTACTAACCACGGTGAATGGTTTACATTATGGTTTACATTTTGGGCCATACATAAATTTTGATGTAATTTAACATGGCCTGTATCCATCATAGCAAGATCATGTAAAACACTTCCATTGCCCCCAAAATGTCCCCTGTTCCATCTATTATATTCCTCCCTCCCCCAACCCTCAGGATCCACTGCAACCACTAGGCTTCACTCCTTGTAGAACAAGATTCATAGTTACTTGCAACAACACCGAGGGCTTGACACACTGGTCTGTCCTCCCCTATTAGGCATGCTCTCAAGAGACTCCTGCCCCTCTATTTGAGAATATAGCGGGCCTCCAGGATGGGAGTTGACCACCTTGCTTCTCATTATGTGGGTCTCCACCCACTGATATAACACACTATGGCAAGATGAACACTCACACACTCCCTAGAAGCCTGCCCAAGGTGTGCCATGTCCCAAATGCCCTCAACTTCCAACACCCTAAACCAGTAACCCTCATTTGCCGTATTGCCAAAAGAGCATTCCCAACATTGTAGTTTCAACCATGTACCCGCCAATCCCTAGTGTTCACCTGCTCCCTCCCCCAACCCTCCCCCCAGTTCCATGGAGAGTCTAACCCACCCTCCCCACCCGACCCCTCTAACAAACCAGCAAAACCAAGTTCTTGAAACTTATCTATAATCTAAAATAGCTTTGCAACCTCCCTTCATGCACAAAAACTCTTACTTATCTTCTTGAGTTACTATGAAAAACCATATTCATATCAAATATAGGGTAATAATATCCTTTTAAAAAATCAGACTCTTAGAATACACTGAATTAAATATTTTTACCTTCACTTCCAGATGAGTCCTGGATATCAGGTTCTGGGGAGGAATAGCCTTTTACCACTTTCTTCTGTTGCCTGGTTGGCTTATGTTTCATTTTTGGGACACTAACCTGGAAAAAAAACATACATACATGCACATTATGTGAATTTACACTGAATTTTGTAATTAAAGATCATTGTTGAACAACTTCAAATTGTGTTCATGGGCACTATATTCAGAAATTAAAACAAACTGAAATAATATAATTCAAACTATAAAAAGTATAAGATGTGATGCACTTACACAGTCAAATTATTTTAATTTTAATAGGAAACATTAATTTGGCACAAATATCAAAAGGTATAAAAGAATATACAAAATTAAATTTCCCTCCCTATTCATTAAGCCTAGCCTCTACTAAATAGGTAACCACTGCTATTAGTCTCTTTATGTACTCACAATAAATATGTCCCCATTTTTATAATAGCATCAGCTAGTACCTCTAGTAGAATGTTATATAATAGTGTTCTTTCATCATCATTATTTTGTTCCCAATTTTAGAAACATTCCCATTGAATAATATCTAGATAATGTAGAAAGCATCTTAAAATAAATGGAAATGATACTATTACTTTGCAGAGCATTATTTAAACTTATTGAAAGGTTTTTAAAGTACATGCACAAGATATGAAAGTATATCAAACCATAAACCAGTCCTAAATCCTAGTGTCTTCTCTAATCTATTAATAGGTTTACAATTCTGGTAATCAGTCCTAAATTTAAAAACCTAAATGCTTAAAAAAAGAATCAGAACTGGAAAGTAATGTACATGCATAGAAAAAAGGAAACTGGGGTCATATATCTTTTACTTTGTACCCACCTGTTTACTATTCCAAACAAGAATTATCTCCAATTACTTATTCCTTGAAATAATTTTGTAAAAATCTTATTTATATGCTTAAAAATAAAATACTATTTCTATAATATGCAACAAACAGGCAGGCTCTAGACTCAGCCTACACTGTACCCTCCTACTTGTTAAATGACACACAGACAAAACTGAATCCAAAATCAACAACTTGAGTGGGCCATAAAAGGCATGTTGCTATGTCTTCTCAATATGTTATAGGAATTTTTTTTTTTTGAGGTGGGAATGTCTATATCCCAAAATAATTAAGGTTGGGGGGGAGGGAGAGAAAGAAAATGAAATATCTCTTAATCAAGGTTCATATTACTGAATATGTTTGTGACTTAGAGGTGGGTATTGGCAGAACTGCTGCAGTTTAGTAGAACATAGCAGACTGATTAAGATTATAGGCTCTGCAGCCAGATCAGCTCTACTAGCTGATCTCAGTCAAGTTACTTAATGAGTCTGGGCCTGGGCACCTACATCTGCACAATGTACATAATAATACTGACCCTCATAATTTATTAATAATTATAAACATAGGATTAAAAGAAATGAATAGTTATAAAGCACCTGCAACAGTGTTCTGTTTTTGCTATATAACTGTTAGTGATTATCATTGCTATTTTTACTGCTGCTGCTGCTACTAGTTTTACATTTCAGAATACAAATAGGAAATAGGGTTAATGAGAATTTCTTCCCACCTGTTTAGCATCTTGGACAGAATCCTAGCTCATGATTTATTAAGCAGCTGGAACACAGTAGACTCTCAAGAAAGTCTATTGAATAAGTGACCAAAACAAGTGAGTGTATTAATCTAGTAAGTAGTTACTTAAGAAGAATGTTCATTAATAAATTGGAGAAAATGAATTTAAATATTCTAGTTATTTTTCCTTTCCTACAAGCTTCATTCTTGAAGAAACAATTTTTTTTAACATTTAGAATTCAAATCCATATTCTAGGTAAGATATACAATGCTGCATAGAGTAGGTTCAAATTGGAGATTGAAGAAGACTGGTGAGTTTATTTAAGATGACAAAGGCAGTCAGACTATAACTAGATATATACAAAGATTTATTATGATCAGTAAATTCTTCCTTTAGGAGTAAATACAGATGCCTTGTGTGTCTCCATTATGCTAGAGCTGTTAAAGGGAAAAAGAAAATTTAAAAATTTGAAAGCAAATTTTAAAGTGTTGGTTGCCAAAGATACTAAATATTAAAGAATTTTTTTGCCTAGTGGACCTAGTTACTTTTTTATTACATACCATTGGAGTGCGATGTTTCACTTTCGTCTGGATAACACCATCCTTTTCAAACTGTATCATATCATTAAGTGGGTCCCATGGTCGGGTACTACATAAGTGAAAAAGAACACCATTAGTTTAATAACTAAAAATAGAACTCAAAAACTTTGTAAAAAACTTTCCATTGTATGATTAGCTTTTTATTAATAATTATAAACATAGCTATAAGATTAAGATTTACCCAAATCTAATCTGTTCCTCAGTTTATTTTATAGGCTAATACTACCAAGTATTATAATGAATGGAATATCAAGTTTAAAAATCTCACATGAATATATATGGCTTAATAAAAAATTTACTGTTAACAATGACAATTTTAGGAAGGTAATCAAACTATGCTAATATATTGTTTGCAAAAAAATCTTTTTAATTACTTACTCTGCAAACTTGTAATGCCATTCTCCTGTAAGTAGATCGAATTCAAATAATTTGCAAGCCCACTCTTCATTTTTTGTTTTTCGATCTCTGACAGCTTGTCTTTGAGCTTCTTCTAAAACATATTTCTCTTGAGTTGCTTCTGTTTGGTCTTTGGCATTTATGGCTCGAGTTACCCGCTGCCAGAGTCTAATACATGTACAAAAGTAGTATTTAAAAAAGCAACAGAGAAGCAAATCTATATAGAATAGGTTTGAATACCCTTGAGAGAAAATGATGCTCAAATGGGTTTCTGGCTTTAACAAAGCTTATGCTCAGATATCTAGGAATAAGTCAAGGTATCACATGATCCTCTCAACTAATGCGCAAAAGGCATTTGACAAAATACAGCACCCTTTCTTGATAAAAACACTCCAAAAGATAGGAATAGAAGGAGGCTTTCTCAATATGGTAAAGTGCATGTATGAAAAACTTACAGCTAGCATTGTACTCAATGGTGAAAGACTGAAAGCTTTCCCACTGAGATGAGGAGCAAGACAAGGATGCCCCGGTCACCATTACTATTTAATATTGTGCTGAAGTTCTACCTAGAGCAGTTAGACTAGAGAAAGAAACAAAAGGCACCCAATTGGAAAGGAAGAAGTAAAACTTTCACTGTTCACTGATGACATTATTCTGTACCTAGGAAATCCTGAAAAACCCACAACAAAGCTACTGGAATTAATAGATGAGTTCAGCAATGTGGCAGGATACAAGATTAATATACAAAAATCAATAGTGTTTCTATACACTTATATTCATTACTGATATACACTACTGATGTGCATTCTGAGGAGGAAATTAGAAAAAAATTCCATTTATAATAGTGACTAAAACAATCAAATATTTAGGAATAAACTTAACCTAGGACATAAAGGACCTGTATTCAGATAACTACAAAACATTGCTAAAAGAAACCAAAGAAGACTTACATAAATAGAAGGACATTCTGTGTCCATGGATTGGAAGACTAAATATTGTTAAGCTGTCAATTCTATCCAAACTAATTTACAGATTCACTGCAATCCCAATAAAATTCCCAACAGCCTTTTTTTTTTTTGCAGAAATCAGAAAGCCAAAAATCAAATTTATTTGGAAGGGTAAGGGGCCCCAAATAGCCAAAAATGTCTTAAAAAAGAAGAACAAAGTTGGAGGACTCTCACTTCCTGACTTTAAAGCATATTAGCTACAGTAGTAAACACAGCATGGTACTAGCATTAGGACAGACAGATTAACCAATGGAACCAAACTGAGAACTCAGAAATTGACCCTCACATCTACAGTCATGTGATTTTTTTTTTTTTTGGTAAAGATTTATTTATTTTATTACATATCTCCCCTTCCCCCCCATTGCGGCGACGTGCCGAGACTTGGTCACTGCGCAGGCGCGGCTTTCCCCGCTTGTGGGCGGCTTCTGCTTCTATTCACGGCTGGCTCTTGCTTCAGTTCGCGGGTGGCTGGCTGCG
>PVKH010013699.1:0-16756 GCA_004027955.1 Chaetophractus vellerosus
ATATGCCAGGAATGATTTTGAGTACTTGGCATAGGTTTTAAGTCAAGGATTCTTTATTTATTTATTTTTTTGGTGCCACTGTCCCCTGTGGAAATCTAGTGAATCTTATCAACTCCTTTGCAGAATAAGGTTTTTAAATAGAATACATAGGCTAACAAGGGAAATAAAATATAATGAAATACAGTGGCCAAAATAATAATACAATAATAAAAAGTGCATCTTTATTAATGCTTTAAATAACAAGATCTAGTAACAGGTTTAATAATACAATAGCTTCAAAAATCTAAAAACCCTAAATGATGTTTCATCATATCTGCAACAACTGTAATAGTATATCAAAATATCTGTGATTTCCTATGATCACAGAGTCACAGATGCTGCTAGTAGTACCACAGTAGCTTGTTGTCTGCATATGAGAAACTAGTGTAAATGAAGATGTTATTAATTTTCCCACCCACATTCACAGGCATCCGGAATTCTACCCACATACTGGTTTGTAAGACCCCAGGGTTAAGAACCCTGCTAAATTCACTTAATCCTCAGGATAAACCTGGGAGGTAGGTAGTGTTGAAGCAGACTAGTAAGATAGGGAATCAGTGGATGGATCTGGAACCTGGCAAGGAGTCCACGTGGATATTGATACCCCCAAGACGGCTGCTGAAGACCCTCACCAATGAGATTTCCTCCAGAAGCCAGAAGAAGCCCCGGATATTCTCCACAGACCTCATAATTGGGCCCTCCTGGGGGATTGATGGGTGGGGTAATCAATCAAAACAGCAAATAGCTGGAGCTCCTCCCATGCTGTTAGCAAAGGGGCAGAATAAAATATAGTTTAAAAGCAGGCACAAAAGTCTCTCCCACTCCCTCTTGGCTTCTGCTTCCTGCTCTCGCCATATCCCCCTGCATGGATCAACATGCAAGTAAAACCTGGGCATTTATAATCTATAAATTGATAAATTACTGGCCTAACTAACCTGAAATTCATTTCTGCAGCATAGCCAAGAACTTAGACAAATCCGGTAACAGTGTTACTATTATTATCCCCTCTGCACAGATGAGGAAACTGAGGCACAGAGAGGTTAAGTGGCCTTGCCGAGGCTACGTGATCTGAACGAATGTTCTGGCCCCAAAGCCTGTGATCCTAACCACAAGGCAGTACATCCCTTAGCACGGAGCTGCCTCCTGCTGAAGCTGAAGTGGTCATTGCAGTATGTGGTAGAAGAGCATTCGTAGTGGAAGATATTTAGGGGAGAAGGAACAGCGTAAGCCAGTGTTGAAAAAGTCTTAAAGAGAAAATCTGGTGTGAAGCAATGAAGTCAACTGTACAGGAAGCAGCTTCTCCCATTCTTCCAAGCCTCTGAGGCACAAACCAGGTGACCGTCTTCCGCAAGTGATCACCCACTCTGGAGTTGAACACCAAAGACATTTGGAAAGCTGATAATGCAGAGATGCTCTTGAGCCTCTGAAAGTCTCTTATTTTTATTTGTATAATGCCAGAGTAATTATAGGGATTTTTCTGCACTTCCGGTAAGTACTGTTACCAGAGGCCTTTTGGGCATAAAGCTGTCCAGCAAGATAAAAAGAGGGCTCTTCATCTTGCAGGGAAGTGCTGCTCAGAATGAAGGCATGCACCTGCTCTTCTTGCCAGGCATCTTTTGTAAATGTGAGAAGTCAGAGGTGCTGGTATAAGATATTCGATAAACAGGGATTGAACTGTAAGGTGTTGATAAGGTAAAGAAACTCACACTTTTCCAAAGGGTGACAGTCAACACTTTGATGTCAATTTATAAAAGAAAAAGAAACACAAAGGAGGCCAAATAATTAGGGCTTCATGGCTGCTGTTACACTTGTTCCCCAAGAAGTAGGAAAACCAGCCCCGATCTGAGGCTAATGGGGCATTCTCGCCCTTAAGGGAGCCTTGTAAATGCATTTTAAAACAACAACAACAAAAACTGCCTGTCCACAGCATATATTTATCAGGCTACTCCCGTGGGACAAGCACTCAAGTCCCTGAATATTCCCCAGCACACTGCTCCCACCAGCCAAGCAGAAAAGTTCCAGGAAGCCCTGGGCCACGCCATCTGTGGCAATGCCAGTCGACCGACAATAGTTCCCAGGCTCTGTTCACACTGAGGCTTAATTAAATCCCTTGGAAGAAAAAAGACACTTGGATGGGAGAGTTGAATCCTAGTGGTCGCTGAGCCTTAGGATCAACAGTATCAGTTAGCAGCTAAAGGACATGTGAGGCTGAGATGCCAGCAGAGGCTGGGCACATTCCTTCCCAGGTCACCAGCTTTTACTTTAGAAAAGCGCACGTGACCTGTGGCGCTGAAAAATGCCAACGTGAAACCTGCAGGGGAAACCAGGTGACTCAAAGCCGGGGGTAAAAATAGCTCATCATACAGCACAGCCCAATCAAGGGACGGGGCAGAAATCTTAGGGCCTCTCAGGTTTTTATTTCAATTTGTCAAAAAGGTTAAAATTGTTTTAACTAAGCTGTGGGAAGTTGCTTCGGAAAATGAGATTAAATATACAAATATTCCACATTCTACCTGGCTGATGTCAAATTCATTTGACTGTTAACAGAAGAAGAATGAAGAATGTTTGCAGCTAGGAAAAAAGTATTTGTCTTTCTTCTTCTTAGACCATAATAAGTAACTGCATAGTAACTTGGTAAATAACTGCGTAAATGAACCGATAGGAAAAGCTGAGGAGAGGTGTGAAACGCTTTTATTTTATAATTAATACTTTTTAAAGACCCAAATGTACACTTGGATAAATGATCCAATGAGCTCCTATTCACTTATTTAGTGATTTCACAGAAGCCACTGAGTTCATCCCCCACTGTTCCAGCGAGGTTTCTATTTTTACCAATGGGGGTGAATCATGCGCTAACCATTTTGGGACACGTTTAGAACATGGATTTTCAAGTAAAGGCCCAAGTGAAATTGTGACTCGCAACCAGCGCCTTGAGGCTCAGCACACTAGCAGCCATTGTGCTCTGACATTCTGCCCGAATGTGTGTTCTTACTGTACCAAATAGAGGAGAGGTGACTGGAAGAAAAAAAAAAAAAAAGCTCAGAGAATAGCTCCTTACACGATAAGAGGAAATAAATGGCATTGGACTTGGGGTTCCCTCGGTCTGCTGACCTGATGAACAAGAAAATCCTTTGGTGTCTTTCAGTGGTGAAATTGATGCAGTCTTCTGTCCCCATCCAATCAGCAAAGACATCTTTTGTCCTCATGCACAGAGTTGTTCTGTCCTGAGAACCATGAAGGCCTTTCTTATTTGACTCAGACTCCTAGTGCCTCATTGATAGAATGCAGTCTTGAGGCCTAGTTAATTAAAATCTCAGCTCTGTTGGATGAAGTTTAGAATTTTTAAAATAATAAAAAAAAAAGAAATGAAATAAAGTGGAATCTAATTAGACCTAATTTTTACCTTCCTACAATACAACCAGCATTCAAATTCACGTCTTAAAAAGTACAGGTTTGTCTTTATAGTCTGTTTTACAGTTTTAAAAGATGGATCCCTTGAAATCCAACATTAATCCTACTCTTCTTCAGTGGGGAAGAATTTTGAATAAGACCGGGACGAGATTTATGTTTATAAATCCTAGCAAAATTCTTAACATTTACCTTTGGTTCACCGTCAGTTCAGAAAAAAGAAAAATGTGTTTGTCTTGAGACTTTTCTTTAGCTAGCAAGCACTTTTTAAAATAAAAGTTGATTTCCATTACAAATAGAGAAGTTTATATTTCTGATCTAATTTTTCTACCTAAAAAAAAAGAAAAGCTCATATATATTTCACCTACATTGGAAAGACTTTATGCCAAAATTGTAAATATATAGATCCATGTTTTCTTCTAATATCTTGTAGTTATGTTTTTAACATTTTCATTTGCTACGCAGGTGGGATTTGTTTTGGTATAAAAACGCAATATAAATCAGCTTTGTTTAACGGCTGTATTAGTCAGGATTCTCTAGGGAAACAGGACCTACAGAAGATATCTGTGAAAACTATGAGTTTTTATAAAATTGTCTCACACGTCCATGGGGATGCACAAGTTCAAAATCCATAGGGCAGGCTGTGTGCCAGGGACTCTGGTGTACGTCCTTGTTGCGTTCCCCAGGAGACACTGGCTGTCTGAAGTAGAGATGGGAATTCTCTCCCTGAATGCTGAAATCACTTCTCCTTTTAAGGCCTTCAACTGATTGCATGAGACGTCACTCCTTGCTGACGGCAATCTCCTCAGTTGATTGTAGATATAACTATCCATCTACACAATTAACTCACTGCTACTTACCGTCCATGAAATGCCTGCTTGACCAGACAACTGGGCCCCATTACATGGCCAAGTTGACTCATTAGCCCAACCATCACAATGGCTTTCCATTTATTCAAATGCCATTTGGCATATATTTAAAATACTTTTATTCTGTATTAGCTTTTTATACATACTCTCTTCTTTTTCATTACCGTGTCTATTTCTTTTAATATCGCCACACTGTTTAACCATAGCAGTCTTTGAATTGCCACACTGTTTTTTTTTTTAAGATTTATTTATTTATCCCCCCAACCCCCTGTTGTTTTTGTGCTCGCTGTCTGCTCTCTGTGTCCATTCACTGTGTGTTCTGTGTCTGCTTGTCTTCTCTTTAGGCAGTACCTGGGACCTTCCCAAGTGGGAGAGAGGTGCTCAATCTCTTGCGCCACCTCATTTCCCTGGTCTGCTGTGTTTCTTATTGTCTCTCCTCTGTGTCTCTTTTTGTTGTCTCGTCTTGCTGCGCTCCGGCCAGCACTCCATGCGGGCCAACACTCCTGCACAGGCCAGCACTCCGCACTGCCCAGCTCTCCACTCGGGTCAGCTTGCCGCATAGGTCAACTCGCCTTCACCAGGAGGCCCCAGGAATCGAACCCTGGACCTCCTACATGGTAGATGGGAGGCCAATCGCTCGAGCCACATCCTCTTCCCGCCATACTGTTTTAACTGTTGTATGTTTGTAATACCTTTTCTCTTTACTATACTACATATTAAAATGTATTATAAAGTACTGCTTTTTTTTCTATTCTATTCCAAAATGACCCTGGCTATTCTTGAAAAGCTTAATGATAGGTAGACTTATCTAGTAAGTCTCCTTTCCTGCCCCAGTTGCTTGGAATATCTTCTAACTTATTGACTAATTTAGGTAACACCAATATTTCAAAATGTTGCTTGCTCTACAACATAAAATAGTCAATATTCCTTGAATATTGCCTTACTAAGTTTATTTTATGTTTTTGGTTTGTTGTGACTGAGTGAATTTTGTCTCTCTTACTTAATTTTTTGTTGTTGTTGTTTAAGAAAGTTATTGATTTATATACTTTTTTTTTTAAGAAAAGGCTTTCCATCATCAAGATATTGTCCTTTATTTCCTTTAAAGTTTAAAGTTTTGCCTTTTACATTTAAGGGTTCAGTCCACTGAGAATTTAATGTGAATGGTATAAATGTTTCTATATATGTATGGCCCTATTCCTGGGCCTCCATATACTTTAAAAACCAACCACTCTACTAGATTCTTTAAAATTTTCTAATAGTTTTTTTTAGTTGAGAAACCCTCTTTAATAGATAATGCAAAATTGAGTCTCACTTGTACTTTAACTTAAATTATCAAAATGTAGAGTCTAAAACAAAAGCATTTGTTCTAACTGAAGATATTCATATGTCTGTAAATCTTATTAGCCTAATAGATTTAGAGAGTTAACCTTGCCTGATGAGAAATATGTAAATATGAAGATATAGAGTCTACTCTCAGCTTATTGGATAAAATGTTCTGATCATAAGTACTTTGTTCTGCTTTTGTTATAATTTTTCACTTGTACAGTGAAAAAGCAATAATTTCCCTTTCCTCCATTCTTTGAGGTGATTGAGGATAAATGAGATAACACAGTGAAGTGCTGTTAACGGTTTCCCCAAAGGTGCCACATAACATCCATCAAACTCACCTGCCAATGCTCGCCCATGAGAATCCTGCTCTCAGTGTTCTAGTGTGGGTCAGAGTGGAGTAGCTTATAGCGCCCTAAGCCTCCTTTAGAGGGCTATTAAAAACTCTGGGATCATTTTTTAACTTTTTATTTTGAAATAATTTCAAACTTACAGTACAATTACAAAAGCATTACAAACCCCATACAGAGAACTCCAACGTATCCCTACCCCATCGCCAGATCCACCAATTTTTAAAAAAGATTTATTTTTTTTATTTATTTCTCCCCAACCCCTCATTGTTTGCATTTGCTGTGTCTGTTTGTTGTGAGCTGGTCTTCTCTTTTTAGGAGGCACCGGGAACAGAACCCAGGGCCTCCCACGTGGGAGGGAGACACCCAATTGCCTGAGCTGCCTCTGCTCCCAGATCCACCAATTTTAACATTTTGCCACGTTTGTCATGTCATTTTACCTAGCCATCGATCTATCTACCTATCTACTGACCTCCTTAACAATTCATTTCCTGAACACTTGAGTGTAGGTTCATGCTCCTTGAACACTTAATACCACTATGTACATTTCCTAAAAACAGGAATAAAAACATAACAACCTCAAGTTCAGTTATCAAATTCAAGAAATTTACAGTCTATATTCAACATTTTTCATGTAATGTCCCTTTGAGCCTTCCCACCCCCCCCCCTTGCTAGATCCGATTTAAGATCATTGGAATCATTTTTTTCAAAATTATATAAAAGCACTGGAGAAACTGAGTGAAACCTTCAATTATATGAACTTTTTCTCTGAGAATGCTCTCTAGTCCACGCAGTGGGCTCTGGCTAGAACTCAAGAAGAAAGCTACGTCTTATTGGGCAGGATAGAGTACAGGGCCACCTTGTTGCCTTGATCTTGAAAGCAGAAATCCTGGAACAAAGGGAGCCGTGGAAGAGAGTGTCCCAAAATCTGAATTTAAACTTCTTTCAAATCTGTGGCTGACTTTCAAACTGTGTATGTATTGGGCAGACTCCGAGGAGTTTGGTATTTGAGACCCACCAAGTTAGAGGACTTGGTAAATACCTCATAGTTTCCATTGAGACCCCAGGAGGGCCACACCTAACAACTTCCAAGTAAAGACTATGCTCCTGGCTAAGAAGTTCACCCTAGGACTAAGAGCAAAACCAAGATAGATCTGTCCTAAATACATGAAAAACCAGCCCTCTACAAGTTCAAGTTGATCAGCCAGTAATTTAACTGGCTGCTGGGGGGGGGGGGGAAGCAATCATTTTCAGAGGAATATAAGAGATTCCAAAGTGCCTACAATGTATCATCCATAATGTCCTGTATACAGTAAAAATTACTATATATATATAACAAGAAAGCATAATCCATAGTTAAGAGAAAAATCAGTCAAGAGAATCATTCTGAGATGACTGAAAGGTTGGAATTATCAGGAATTTAAGGCAGTTACTATAAGTAGGTTCAAAAAATTAAAGGGAAATATGGTCATAATGGGTGAATAGATGGGGAATCCCAGGAGAGAAATGGAAACTATATTTTAAATTTTTTAGCAATCTTATTGCGATATACTCATATGCCATACAATCTGTCCAAAGCATACATTCAATGGGTTTTGCTATAATCACAGGGTTCTGCATTCATCGCCACAAATATTTTTTTTAAAAATAGAAATTCTGGAGTTTTAAAGTACAATATATGAAATGAAAAAAATAAATAAATAACAGGATGGCCTTAACAGCAGATTGGAGAGGCTGAAGGAAAGGGTCTGTGAACTTAAATAGAAATCAATGGAAATTATCCAATCTGAAGAGAAAGAGGAAAAAAAAAATAGTGGGAAAACAAAAAGACCCATGACAAGCAAGGGAAGAGGTATCGCTAGATAGCTTCCCAAGACTCCTTCCAAATGCAGGAATTGATCAACTGGTGAAGCTTCTAGATTCCACACACCTGGCAATCTGTCTCTCATGGCTGCAGTGAGCCCCCTTTGGACTTTACTCAAAACAACTCACTTTCTGGATGGAAAGCCTCATTTAGGTCGTCACTCCACTTCCTTCCACGCATATGAACGATAACATTGTCTTTGTTGTTCCAACTGAAACTCTCATACATAAAGAGGAAACTATCCAGGAAGTATATATGATCTTTTCAAAGGTGGCTTCCTGGTTTTATAAATGAAACTGGCCTTTTACTTCCCTGGTAGGGGAGTCACTCTATAACATTTGTTGAAGGGTTGATTGCACAAGTCACAAGGAAAGTATGGTGGGAAACTGAGAATGCTGAGGAAGGGGCTCGCTTTAATCACCGAATCAAGCTGGATAGGAGAAAAGCCATGATGATCTGAGAAAACATCAAGGATTTAGAAACTGGGGGTTTCAAGGAGCTCAAAGAGCAGATGTAATGGGAGTAGAGAAGTAAGAGAACTGGAGTAAAAAAGGCTCCACTCAGAGACAAGAAGGTTTGAAGCAGTGTGCTGACAGGAGATGCCAAGCTGCGGAGGTTGCTTTGCCAGCCTCAGTCCCTTCCAGTGAGACATATCCCTGCAGGCACTGCACGTGATTTTCCAGTTTTCCCAGCAGCACTGAAGAAAAGATGACTCTTTCCCCCAGTGAGTGATCTTGGCACTCTTGCCATAGATGCCTGGGTTTATTTCCAGGAAATTATCATTTTTTAATAATTTACTGTCTACCCCACTATAATGTAATCTCAGCGAGGGCAAGGTCAAATCTACTTTGTTCACTACTGTTTACCTACCTCAGGACCTGGTACATATTAGATCAATGAATGAATGGAGCAAATACATCTTCAGAATTCATTTAGACCTTGTCTCACTTGCCATCTCAGCATCTCCTCATTGAGTGAGCCCTGCCTTCAAATTAATTTCTTCTCTTCCTCCCCACACTGTGCTTACTGAGGGAAAGGGCCTCAAGCAAGGATAGCTATAAGCACAAGTTCCTAATAAAAGCAAGTAACAGACTTTAGAATTATTTTACATAACAACAACAAAATCATGATATAACTTGCAAGGCAAGAGACTATAAATTCAATATCATAGTCAGTGTAATATTTAACCCCTATAACTGATCTTCATTTAGCAAGTCATCCTGCAATAAAAATTGTCATCCAGGCTAAAGATGACATCCAAAAAAAGCAGTTTTAAGTTTTTAGTTTTTGTTAGTATCTTTACATAAATAATTAGGATAACGTCCATGCTCACACTTCATTACTTAGCGTTACCGAGAACACAGGCACAAATTCCAGGTTTTAGACATTTAGAAATGATATGTTCTTCCCTGCATAGGGGAAAATGATGCTACTGACTCACAGTGTTAATTGACAGATCTGTGCTGTGTTTATCCAGCTGTGGTAATGGTTTGGGCTCCTCCATCAATCCCCTCCTTGAGTTCCCGATCCAACCACCAGCAGACATTGGGGAATTTTTATTCTTAGAAAAACTAGGTGACCTGAAAAATCTTGGTTTCATTAACATCACGTTTTAAGCAGTTTAGGTAATATTTGAGAAACATGCATCACCAGTTTGTCAGATGTGGTGTGTGTGTGTGCACGTGATAAATTGCAAGTGGCTTATCTTGGGTGCAATACTTGTATTTCCCTAACTGCTGTCCTAACTGCATTCCCTCCTCTCTTCATTTAAGTGATTTATGATGTAAAATAAAACCAGAAGGAAATCATTTAAAAATTTTTGAAGTATGGGAGTTACTGTCTTACAGTTGGCAATTCATGCTTTTTTCCTGACCTAAAGAGTAGTTAAGAATATGAATAGTGTAAGCCTGTTTGAAATGAGTATAGCCAGAAAACGTTATCATATATATCATATGGAGAGAGCCAAAATTTAATGAGCACTTAAGTCATGGCACATAACTTTCCAGTACGTTATCACATTTAACTGTCAAACCACTGCGCAAAGCAGGTATTAACATTTGTGTTTTACAGAGGAGGAAACTGGGGCGTGGAAAGATTAGGTACCATGTTAAATCTCCAACAGCTGATAAATAGATTCACAATTTGAGTCCATTTATGCCCAACTTCAATAGTTATGCCACAACACCGGGAGTATTCCGCTTAATTCGGCCCTGGGTGTTAAAATTCCAGTATTCTGCGAGGCACTGCTCTAATTCCCAAGTTCTGCAATTATATGAGCCTGTTTTGCACACATCATAAATTTTCAGCTGGAATAAATCTCTCAGAAGTAACAGGAAAAGGTTACATGCTACAACAACACAGGAAATAATGTAACTAGAGTCTGGTAACAGTTTGGCAGCACAAATAATTTTAATATCATTTCTTCAAATGTAATTTTTTGCAAGTATTTGCAAAGAAACAGTTTCCATTTGAAAAAGAGACACATATAGACACATTTTCTAAATAGATACATGTAAAGTAGCTGGAATAATCCTGTCTCAAAACAAAGGAAAAGCAGAGGCTTCCTCTCAAATAGCCAAACCAATACGTACATAACATTTGGCCCAAGAGCAACTTCCATGTGTGTTTGCAGGGGAGAGAAGGGTGTTAGGTGAGAGCAGTTGGAGGAGGTCATCAGGAATGAGGGACTAAAAGAGAATTGAAGGAGGAAGAATTTCAAAAACACAGTTTTAGAACTAAAGAAGAGGAATAACAGTGAAATTTCCTATTCAAAATATCAAACATGAGAAAAACTCCATCTAGATAAAATAGAAGATCCTATAAAAAGCAAGTTGGTTGTTCTTTTTTCCCTAAACACACAACTGTTCACCACAACAACTGAATCCAGGATGAGATGGTGGCCGTGGTATCTGACCGAAGCAGGTGTTTTTTTCTTCTGTTGCCAAGCAACATGTTTGCCTCGATGTTCTTTCCCATTACTCTCAGTGTTTGTCTTCAGGTCTATATGCTCAAAATGTCTTGGTTCTGATACAAACTATCTTAACAACAAGTAACTTGGTAGATATATAAATTTATAATTTACAATGTTTTGTGTAATTTGAATATGAACTCTTTCCATGTATGAACAT
This sequence comes from Chaetophractus vellerosus, assembly GCA_004027955.1. Lineage (NCBI taxonomy): Eukaryota > Metazoa > Chordata > Mammalia > Cingulata > Chlamyphoridae > Chaetophractus > Chaetophractus vellerosus. The sequence goes on from PVKH010013699.1 coordinate 10,985, forward strand.
CTATTTCCCCCAACATTTTCCTCATTATTAATGTGAACTTTTTCTCCAAATAGAACTATGTAATAGGAAATATTTTAAGTTAAAGACAGAGTGTGATTCTGGTTCAAAAAGACAGACTGAGCACATGTATTTTCATCCTGTCTCTTCCAAAATCTTACTGAAATATATTTTAAAATGTTTAAAAGCTGTATTTGCCATATATTGTGTGTGTAACAAATTACCCTAAAGTGTGGTGGCTTAAAACAACAAACATTTTTTAAATTCCACAGTTTGTGTAGGTCAGGAATTTGGGAGAGATTCCCTGGGTCTCTCATGAGGTTACAGGCATCTGAAGACTTGCCTGAGGCTAGAGGATCCACTTCAAGATGGCTGCCAGGGCTGGTGGCTGGAGGCCTCAGTTCCTCACCACCTAGGCTTGTTTCTCCCTAGCACTGCTCGAGTGTCCTCTTGACATGGCAGCTGGCTTCCTCCAACAGCGAGTGTTCTGAGAGACAAAAGCCAAGGCAGAAGCCACAGCGTCTTTTATGACCTAGCCTAGAAGTCAAGTGCCACCATTTCTGCCAGATTCTATTAATTGCACAGGCTAACTTTGATACAATTATAAGAAAATTACATAAGGAGGACTTCCAGGAATATGGCGGACTAGAAAGACACAGGACTTTCCTCCAAAAAAATAGGTAGAGGACAGGCTGAAACAGCCTGGAAAAGATCTGCTAGGGTTTAGGACACCAGGTGAGGACTGGACACTGCTCAGGGGAGAAAGGGATGAAAGAGGGGAATCACAATGACAGAAATGTGAGTTGAAACAAATGGCTGCTGTTGCGGACAACCTCTTCTACACTAAAGACATCTTGGAATTCTCAGGCCTCTGGGCCTGTGCCATAGACAATGGGGACTCCAGGGATGCACCTCCCCAGGAAAGGGGAGAGAGAGGGACACAGCATAAGGCTGACTCAGCTTTTGACTTACAAATTTGGTCTGCTGCGAACCAGGAGCCCTTGGGGGGTGGGGGGTGGGAGGTAGGGACATACCATTGTTGCCTTGGGAGCCAGGACTGATTGTGGAGGACTGAGAGCTGAGTGGAAATATTTCCTATCCCAGAAAAGGAGAGGGCTGCCAGAGAAGGCTAGAGAACTGTCTCTGAGAAAGTATGAATTACAAGGCTCTTAGCCTCCAGGAAGGAAACTCTATCAAATTGATCCAGTCGGTATTGCAACAGATATGTTCCAACTAGGCATTGAACTCAGAGCTGCCAAAGAGCACCATATGATGGCAGACCAAGGAAGTGCATGTAAGAAAATTAAGTAAGAGAAGCTTTTCTGGCCTTTATAGCTTCCATCCCCAAGGCCCTAGGAAGCAAGTCTGCAACCAATTACTGGGTCCAGAGCCCAGTTTTGAGCAACTAGCAGGGACAATCCTAATGATCCAGGTTGAGCCAAGAATCAAAGAGCAGTGGTAACACACAGCCTTCTGCCACTAAATATCTACAAAAGAGAAAGAAATTGAGCATCTGAGTAAACTACATCCTAATCAGATGCCTAGATATCAGCATAAAATTACAAGCCATGCTAATAAAAGAAAAGACATGGTCCAAGAAAAGGAATATATCAAGGCCCCAGAAGAGACACAGGATTTGAGAAAACTAATAAGCGAGATGCATACAAATTTCCAAAATCAAATTAATGAGTTGAAAGACAATATGGCTAAAGAGGTAAATGACATCAAGAAGACATTGAATTGATGGGCCCTTGATATTGATGACTAGCCTTATGAGTCCTTGCTCTTGAAATTGAAACTTAGCCTATTGTTATGGGGTGCCTAAGGGTTGCTTCCTGAGAGCCTCTTTGTTGCTCAAATGTGGCCTCTCTCTAAGCCAAACTCAGCATATGAATGCATTACCTTCCTCCCAGTGTGGGACATGACTCCCGGGGATGAACCTCCCTGGCACTGAGGGATTGCTACCAAGCGCCAACTGGCAATGCGACTGGAAAAAGACCTTGAATAAAAGGGAGAAAAGGTAAAGACAAATGAGTTTATATGGCTAATAGACTTCAAAACAAGTCGGGAGTTCATCCCAGAGGTAACATTTACGCACATCTCAGTAGGATCTCATAGTATTCCAAAGTGGATATCACCCCAAATAGTGAGGCTCCTGAGGGCTCTGGAACACCCATAACCTATGTCAGGGTGGATAGCTCCAGAGTTTGGTGCCTTGCCAGTGGGCCTTACTTTGGAGTTTGTGCTCCTGAGAGTGACAGAGTTGGACTCAACTATGTCTTCCCTGCACATGGCTCATCTGTCCCTTCTATTCAAACCTATACTTGGTACTGGAGTTTGTAGGTGCACATCCAGAGACTTGAGTCTTTGGGCTGTCCATGTGCCAAGTGGGCCCAGAACCTTGGTGGAGCAGCAATTCCTACTCAACAGCTCATTGGACTCACCCAGGACAACTAGTGGGGAGATGATGATGGACAACAGCCATCCCAGGGAATGGAGAGAGTCTGAAGCTGCAGGCAGGATAATCCCATCCATCTTCCCCATGGGATATAAGCTCCCTCTCAACTGGAGGTGGAGTGGACATCACCATCCCAGACTCTTCAGGATGGGGGGAAAAGCTATGGACTAGAGTTGACATACTAGTATTCTACTATAGACATATTGTGATTCAAGCAATGGAAGAAATTACAACATTGATGTGGAGCCAGTGGCCACTGGAGGCTTTAGGGGCAGGGAGAGGGAAAAGCAGTTGTAATACAGGGGCATTTTCGGGGCTTGGGAATTATCCTGAGTGACATTGCAACAACAGATATAGGCCATTTTATATCATCATATAAAATGCAGAACTGTGTGGGAGAGAGTGTAATCTACGATGTGAACTATGGTCCGTGCTTAATGGCAAAGCCCCAGGATGTGTTTATCAATTGTAATTAATGTGCCACACTAATGAAGGATATTTATGTGGGAGATTGTGTGAGGTGTGGGAGGTGTGGCATATGGGAATCCCTATATTTTTTGTGTAACATTTATGTAATCTAAGCATCTTTATAAAAAAGAAAAAGAAAAAAAAAGACATTCAGTGAGTGCAAAGAAGAATTTGAAATGCTGAACAGAAAAGTTACAGAGCTCATGGGAGTGAAAGACCTATTAGGTGAGATAAAAAACACATTAGTGGGACTGACTGTATAGCCCAGTGGATAGGGCGCCAGTTTACCACATGGAAGGCCCTGGGTTCGGTCCCTGGGGCCTCTCCAGGCAGGCAGACCGCTTGAGAAGGCAAAAGCCGCCTTGGGCAGGGCAGAGCCGCCATGGGCAGGGCAAAAGCCGCCATGGGCAGGGCAAAGCCACCACAGGCAGAGCAGAGCCGCCTCTGAGCAGAGTGGAGCTGCCCACGGGCAGGGCAGAGCTGCCCGCAAGCGGGGCAAGCTGCCCGTGAATGGGCAAGGCCACTGCTCACCGGCTTGTCACCGCAGCAGGTGGGAGGGGGGGAGACAAAAAGCAGAAAATAAAAAATAAATCTTAAAAAAAAAAACACATTAGAGGCTGTAATGGTTTTACAGTTTTATCTAATTATGAATTCCAAAAATATAAATTGAATCATGCTTGTAAACTGATCTGTTCATCTGGGCATGATTGGTTTATGATTAGGGTGTTAACTGGGCCATGTCAGGAGGGCATTGAGCCCCACCTCTCAGTGGGTGTGGTCTCAAGTATAAAGGCAAGGCAGCAGATTTAAGAAGCAGTTCTGATGTTGGAGAGGAGCGCTCCAGGAGAAGACAAGTGAGCCATTCGCCTGATAGTCTACAGCTGGTCTTGTGGAGAGCCGCAAAGCATAGAGGCCTCATGGTCTACAGCTGAACTTGTGGAGGAAACAGAAGCTAAGCCCGGAGAGAAACTCAGCCCTGGCAGGAAAGGAACCCAAAGGCCTGAGCCCTTGCAGATGTCGGCAGCTGTCTTGCTCCAACATGTGGACTTTGGTGAGAGAAGAAACTTATGCTCTGTGGCTTGGTAACTGTAAGCTTCTACCCAAAATAAATACCCTTTATAAAGACCAACCAATTATTGGTATATTTTGCGAAGGCACCTCTTTGGCTGACTAATACAGAGACATACAACAGCAGACTTGAAATGATAGAAGAAAGAATAAGTGTTATAGAAGACAGAACAGTTGAAATTGAAGAGAGAAAAGAATGGAAAAAATTGAGCAGGGGCTCAGAGAGTTCAATGACAACATGAAACACAACAACATACATGTTATGGGAGTCCCAGAAGGAGAAGAGAAAGGAAAAGGGGCAGAAAGAGTATTTGAGGAAATAATAGCTGAAAATTTCCCAACTTTCATGAAAGAAATGAACTTACATGTCCAAGAAGCACATTGTACCCCAATCAGATTAAATCCAAATACACCTACTCCAAGACATATACTACTCAGAATGTCAAATGTCAAAGACAAGGAAAAAAATCTCAGAGCAGCAAGGGAAAAACAAATAGTCACATACAAGGGACTCCCAGTAAGACAGCGTGGACTTCTCTTCAGAAACCAAGGAGGTGAGGAGACAATGGTATGATACAATTAGGATATTGAAAGAGAAAAACTGCCAGCTGAGAATTCTTTATCCAGCAAAATTGTCCTTCAAATATAAAGATGAGTATAACATATTCACAAACAAACAGAAACTAAGAGAGCTTACAAAAAAAGAATCCACCTTTGCAGGAAATATTAAAGGAAGCCTTAGAACCTGAAATAAAAAGACAGGAGAGAGAGGCCTGGAGGAGTGTATTGAAGAAAGACTAGAGAAAGGATAACCAAAAGAATAAAAAGACATAAAAATATTATATGACATATGAAAACCAAAGAATAAAATGGTGGAAGTAAATAATGCATTTACAGTATTATCATTGAATGTGAATGGATTAAACTCCCCAATCAAAAGATGCAGACTGACAGAATGGATAAAAAAAACATGAGCCATCCATGTGAAGAAATTCACCTTAGACCCAGGGATACAAATTGGCTGAAAGTAAAAGACTGGAAAAAGATACTCCATGCAAATAGCAACCCCAAAAAAGCAGGGGTGGCTATACTAATATCAAACAAAAGATACTTTAAATGCAAATAAGTTATAAGAGATACAGAAAGCCATTATATATTAATAAAAGGGCCAATCCACCAGGAAGATATAATAGTCATAAATATCTATGCACCTAACCAGGGTGCCCCAAAATACACGTGGCAAACTCTGGCAAAACTGAAGGAATAAATAGACATCTCTACAATAATCATCAGAGACTTCAACACCCCACTCACATCATTAGATAGAACAACTAGACAGAAGATCAACAAGGAAACAGAGAACTTGAACAACATGATAAACAAGTTAGAACTAACAGACATATAGAGAACACTGCATCCAAACACAGCGGGTTGTACATTCTTCTCAAGGGCCCATGGATCTTTCTCCAGGATAGAACACATATTAAGGCACAATGCAGCACTCAATAAATATAAAAAGATTGAAATTATACAAAGCACTTCAGATCATAATGGAATGAAACTGGAAATCAATCATAGACAGGAAAAAAGTAAATTCACAAGTGTGTGGAGGCTGAAAAACACACTCTTAAATAATTAGTGGGTCAAAGAAGAAATTGCAAGTGAAATCAGTAAATATATTGAGACAAGTGAAAACAAGAACACAACTTATCAAAACTTATGGGATACTCAGGAGCGTGTGTGGCTCAGTGGTCTGAGCGCCAGCTTCCCATATACGAGGT
>PVKH010013700.1:0-16754 GCA_004027955.1 Chaetophractus vellerosus
CTGCCCGTGGCGGCTTTTGCCTGTCCGTGGCAGCTTTTTGCCCTGCCCACGGCGGCTCCGGCCCGCCCATGGCGGCTTGCCATTCTCAAGGCGGTCTGCCCGCTAGGAGAGGTCCCCGGGAACCGAACCCAGGGCCTCCCATGTGGTTTCCCAGCGAGCTCTTTATCCACTGAGCTATCTAGCCGGGCCCTATTTATAACATTTTAAAACCATGTTCTGTTTCTCATATTCTTCCTTTCATTCCTCTTTGCCTTTTATGGAACTCTTTTTGTTTGAGAAAGCTTTCTACATTTCCCCTCCCTTTTTCCTTGAATGACTCGAAGTTATAGTTTGTAGCTCTGTTATTTTAGACATTAACCTAAAATTTAAAATACAAAATTTTTACTAGAAGATTTTTAACAAGGCTTATGCTTAGTTAAAACTGTGTTTTCTTGAAATTTTGTATCAATGATTATTTAAATATGTTGAAACTTTCATGAAAGGCTGCATTTTACTAGCGCCCACTAGTTTCAAGTCTCTCCTTAATGAAAGGCATCTTTTAGTAGCTTTTCATGAGAGAATGTGGTGAATGTTAAATTCTCTAGATTAGTGCTATTGAGTAGAAATATAATGCAAGCCACAAATGTGAGCTACCTTTGTAATTTAAATTTTCCTATAGCCATATTTAAAAAAGGAAAAATAAACAGGTAAGATTAATTTCAATAACATATTTTATTCAATCCAATATATCCAAAATATTATTTAAACATAAAATCAACAAATATGCTTATGTTTTCTTAGATGTTTGTATTAAATCTTTTAATTGACAATGTATTTCACATTTTCAGCACATCTGTATTCAGAGTAGCCACATTTCAAATGCTCAATATCTACGTATGACCACTGGTATGCATATTACACAATGAAGTTCTAAGTCTTCAAATGTTTTTAATTTGTCCCTCCTTGGCAAATTGTTCTACACTCTCTTTGGGTATGGAACTCTTGTTGATAATTATTTTCTTGTAACTCTTTGGAGGCATTACATAATTATTTTCTGGAAAAAAGTTTTACTGACAAGAAATATGCCGTCGATCTAATCCATCTTTTATGCATGGTAGCTTTGAATAGTTTTTCTTATTCTTCATGTTTTGTACTTTACTAAGACATATCTAGTTGAGGATTTTTTAAAAGATGAATGTCTTTTTTAATGTTAGAAATTCTCAGTCATTTTATCTTCAAATATTGTGACTTTGCTTTACCTTCTCTTCTTTCCTGGAACTTCTTTTAAGTTGGATTCTTTCATTCTATCTTCTATGGATCTTAACTGTGTTTTCATATTTTTCAACCTTTTATCTTTCTGTGCTCTTTTACAAATAAATCCCTTAGTATTAGCTTTAATTTTACCACTTTTCTCTCTGATTATTATATTTTTCAGTTTATTTCAGTCAGTAAATTTTCTTTTCAATATCTACTTTCAAAAATGTTATTTAGTTCTCTTTCTTGTTCTATTTTCCAAGATTCAGATTTATATCTTTTCCTTTTTGGATGTTTTAGATATTCTCCACCATACCTAACTACCTAGGCAGCATTTGTGCACACATGCTCTGCCTTCATCTGTAACCTTAGATGAACTACCTATACTTCTATCCAAGCCAGTCCTTCCATAGCAACACTGGATCTTATCATCTTTCTCCTACATCAGTAATAAGTGCTCCAGAAACTCTCCCTTTAATGCCCTAGACATGTATATTTGAGGATCTTAAAAATGTTAGTCTAAACTGTTTTTCTGATTGTTCTATTATTTTCATTATATTAGAGGTGAATTCAAACAAATGTTATTGGTTTTTGGTTAATTTTATGGCCATAACTTTCTGAGCATGCTTGGAATTTTGGTGTTTACGTTTATCTTGAGTAGGAATGTTATTCATACTGTCTCTTGCTCTACTTTCCCTCTCTATCTAGTGCCCTTGTGTTTGTTTTCACAAAGTACCCTTGTACCCCTGATCAAACCAAGTTTTATATTGGCTGATCAGTGCTCCTGCTTTCTGTGTTTCTGACGCATTTGCCAGTCTTATTGCTGGGTGAGCAGTTCACTTGACAGTGGACCACCATCTCTGAACAATGGACACCACCAGTCTTCACTGTTTCACCTTTCAAGTGGTGGAAAGCTCCACTCAAAACTCTAGTTTCAAGTAATGAATTTGGTTCTGTTTTCCCCTTTCCTATCAGACAATATTTTTTTGGGGGGTGATTTCCTAACAGAAGCTGAAATCAAGAATGCTTCTGAAAGCTAGCAAACCTGGATATCAGCAGTCAATTCTGCTCACTCCTTGGTATTCTAGAAACTACTGATGGTTTAGACTGTCTCATGCTTTAAAATTCTTCTCTTTTAACTTTTTAAGTATTAGTCCTATGTATTTTTAGAAAATGGATCTCACAGCATACAATTACTTTCTATCTTGACTAGAATCTGGAAATTTGGCACTTTAATTTACATTTTTAAGAATCTTGAAGATCTTCCAGAGGTGATCAACTGATGTTTGTATTACTTCAATTATTATTGTGCCTGAAGGAACAGTTTATTTCTTTTTGCAAAGATTTCTCCTAAACATATTACATAAAAGATGTATTTTAATTTTATTAGTAAAGAACTAGGGTCAGATAGATCAAGTGACCAAATAGTGTAGTGGTTAAGAGGTTAGATTCTTCAGTTGGGATCTGAAACCCACCAATTACTACCTTACTCTGACTATTAAATCATCTATAAACGTGAATAATAACAGTTTCTACCCCATAAGGTAACTGTGTGGATTAAATAAGATTAAACAGCCAAAGTGCCTACAGCAGTGCCTAGCATGCAGTAAGTTCTCAACAAATGTTAGATATGATGCATTATTATTTCCTTAAGATAGCATACTTAGTATGACGAAGGCAAGACTAAATTCTATATATTTGGAGTCTTCCTCCACTTCTCTTTCTTATTTTTGCTTTCTAAGATATATTCATTTATTCAATTAAATATATTTATTTTGTTCTTTATATACTAAAATGATTGATAGAAAATGAATTTCATGATACTTGAAATTGTATATTTTAATAAAATTTGTACTTAAAAATTATGCATTCATAGAGAGTTGGAAAATTGGTCAAAGCCTCACGCATCCTTCATACAACTGCCGTCAAAGATAACATCTTTCATAACTATATTACACTGTGAAAACCAAGAAATTAACTTTTGCATAGTACTGTTAACTAGAGTACGGATCTCATTCATGTTTCAACAGATTTTACATGTACTTGTGTGTATGTGCGTGTAATTCTGTGTAATTGTTACCATGTAAAGATTTGTGTAACCACCACCATAATCAAATTACAGAACCATTCCATAACTGCAAATGGATTAACTCATGCTACCTCTTTACAGTCATGCTTCCCCTATCTCTACCCCATGGCAACCACTAATTTGTTTCTTTATTTCTCTCATTTCAAGAATGTTTTGGAAAACATATATTTTTCATTTCCCTGTGATAAATGATAAAGAGTGCAATTTCTGGGTCATGTGACTTGTATATGTTAATTTTTACAAGAAACTGCCACACCATTTTTCCATAATGGTTGTACCATTTTACATTCCCACTTGAATGTGTGGTAGATACAGTTTCTCTGCATTCTTGCCAGCATTTCCTCTTCTCATAGATATGTGTTGTTATTTGTTTGTGGGTTTAATTTGCATTTTCTTAACTATGAATGATGTTAGAACACCTTTCCAAGTGCTTACTTGCCATACGTATATTCTCTTTGGTGGAATATCTTTTGTGTCTTTGCCCATTTACTGAATAGATTGTTTTTACTGTTCAGTTTTGGGAATTCTTTATATATTGTGTAAGGTTTTTTTTGCCAAATATGTGATTTTCAAATATTTTCTCCCAGTCTGTAGCCTGCCTTTCCATCTACTTCACATTCTCTTTCGCAATGCAAAAGTTTTAAATTTTGTTGAGGTCTAATTTATCAATGTTTGTGTTTATGGATTGTGCTTTTGTTGTTAAGTCTAAGACCTCTTTGCTTAGTCTTGGGTCCCAAAGATTTTCCCTTCTATTCTAAAAGCTTTTATAGTTTTACATTTCACACTTACATCACTAGTCCACTTTGAATTAGTTTTTGTATAAGATGTGAGGTTTAGGCTAATTTCATTTTTTTTTTTTTTTTTTTGCCTATGGCTTTTCAATTGTTCTAGCACTGTATTAGTTTTCTATTGGTGTATAACAAATTACCACAAACTTAGTAGTTTAAAAAATACCCATTTATTTTTGTGCAGTTTTGTAAGTCAGAGGTCTGGGTGGACTTGAGTTCTCCGCTGAAATTATGTGTTGGCTGTGCTCAGCTTTTGTATGGAGGCTCTGGGAAAAAATCCTTTTCCATACTCATTCAAATTGTTGATAGAGGTCAGTTCCTTGTCACTTATTTCTTGCCTGTCATCCAGGGTCCTCTCCTCAGCTCCTTAATGTTGCTTGCATATTTTCTCTTGTGGCTCCTTCCATCTTTAAACCAGCAAACAATCAATAATATTTTTAATCTCTCTGACTTTTTCTTTTGCTACCCAGAGGAGAAATCTGATTTTAGTGCCCATATGAATAGATTTGGCCCACCCATATGATCTACCTTTTGATTAACTCAATGCCAACTGAAAAATCCCTTTTTCCATGTAAATAATAAAATCACAAGAGAGATATCTCATCATATCCACAGGTTCCACTCACACTCAAAAGGGAGAAGATTATACAACAGCAAGTGTCATTGGATTCATTTTTAGAATTCTGCCTACCACAAGGGCAATTTGTTGAAAAGACTATCTTTTCCCCATTGAATTGCTTTTGCATCTGTGTCAAAAAATCAGTTGGGTACATTTGGATAGGTCTTTTTCTGGATTCTCTATTCTGTTCTATATATCTATGTGTCTGTCTTTCTGCCAATACCATACTGTGTAGTTATATAGTGTGGTGGTTTGAAGCTATAGGAAGCCCAAAAAACATGTTGTTAAATCTAATCTATTTCTATGGGTGTGAACCCATTGTAAGTAGGATTGTTTGATGAGATGAGGTTACTTCAGTTAAGGTGTGGCCCAGCCTGATCAAAATAGGCCTTAACCTTTTACTGGAGTCCTTTATCAGCAGAATGAAATTCAGACACACACTGAGAGAAAGCCACAGGAAACAAGACGCTGAACATCAATTAAACTTGGAAGAGAATAGAGAATTTCCATCTCTACCTCAGCCAGCCAGCTTCTCCTGGGAAATTCATTGAAAACCTTAGTGGAGTTTCCAGCCTATAGCCTACCTTACAGGATTTGGACTTGCCCATTCCCACAGTCACACGAGCAAATCCTATTTAAAAAATCTCATTATATATATATTTCCTGTTGGTTCTGTTTCCATACAGAACACAGACTAATATACACAGTGAGTCTTAAAATCTGGAAGAAAGATTCCTCCCTCTATATTCTTGGTTTTCAAAATCTTTCCTATGTTGATTATATCAATCCATGATCATGGTACATCTCGCCATTTATTTAGATTTTTAAAAATTTTATTTTTCATCACCATTGAGTTATTTTTGAGCAAACAGATCCTGAGTATGTTTTGCTATATTTATACTTTAGTATCTCATTTTTTTCGAGATATTATAAATGGTATCACTTTTTAAAATTTGTTTCCTAATATTTTTTGCTAGTATATAGAAATATGATTTATGTGTGTGTGTCCTGTACATATCATACAACCTTGCTAAACTTACTTCTTAATTCTTAGGAACATTTTTGTGGGATCCTTGGGATTTTCTAATGACTTTGTTGAATTTTTCCTGAACCCTGTGATCCTGGAAAGCAGCATAGTTTGAGGAATCCCCCCAGCCATTGTGTTACTGAAAAAGACTGCCATAAGTTTTTCTTAGTGTGACTGAACTTTAGACTGGCTTCTCCTTGTCTATAGACCCCCAATCTCCCTCACCTTGACTCTTATAGTATCTAAATATAACATTTTCCACCTGGTATCTATGATAAATACATTCTATGTAATTGGCACATCCCACTGCTTGACCTCCCCCTCCAGGACTCTTTAGCTCAAAACTCTCTGACCTCTGCTTCCGAGGAGTTGAGGCCTGTCTCTTTCTCCCTTTTGTGATAGGCTACCAGTCTTTCTCTTCCTCTCTCTGTCTTTCTCTCCTATCTCTCTCTCATAATAACTTTCTTGTCTCTTCACTTTTCTAATGCAAGTCCTCCTCATCTATTTATCATTGTCTGATGCAGACTTTTCTTCAACACTAGGTAGACAATTATGTCATCTCTATGTAAGGGCAGTTTTATTACTTCTTTCCAGTCTTCAAAGTCATTGATTACTGCATGATTTTATATTTATTTCTAGTCTTATTGTGCTTGCTAGGACTTCCAATATGATGTTGGATGAAAGTGGTGACAAAGGACATCCTTGCCTTATTCCCAGTCTTCCAATTAGATTTTGTGACTAGGGGTGGGTCTTAATCACTTTACTAGAGTCCTTTATAAATGGGAGAAATATGCAGAGACAGACAGAAAAACTCCTAGAAGTGGAGTGGATCCAGAAGCTGAAATCAGTGTAACCTAGGAGAGAGAAAGCCACAGAAGCAAAGAGAAAGTTGGAGGCAGCCAGAAGCAGATAGCAGTGGAACCTAGAGGAGAAGACAGATAGTTCCAGATACCACCATTGTGTCCGTGGTGTACCTGGCTGCCCACAGCTGCAACTCAGGGAAAAAAATATCACCTGATGATGACTTGATTTGGATATTTTTCTCATCCTTGGAAATCCTCATTATAAAAGCCAACCCATTTCTGGTATATTGCTTGGCAGCCTTTAGCAAACTAAAACAGGTGTTGAATTTTTTCAAATACTTTTTCTAATGATTTGATCAGGTATTCTTATTCTTTAGCTTGTTAAATTGATTACATTGATTGATTTTGGATATTGAAGAAGTTTTCCATTCCTAGAAATGAACTACACTTGTTCTTGATATATAATTCTTTTTTATTTATTACTGGATGTAATTTGCTAATATTTTGTTGACTGCTTTTTACATGTACATTCATGAAAGATATTTTTATATAACTTTTTGTACTGTCTTGGTCTTCTTTGTTATTAGGATAATATTGGATGCGTAAAATGAGTTGGGAAATATTCCCTCCTCTTTTATTTTCTGCATGCAATTGTGTAGAATTGGTGTTAATTTTTCTTTATATCTTTCACACTATTGTCCAGTGAAACTATCTGGATATGATGATTTATTTTTAGTAGGTTTTTAACTACAATTTCAATTTCTTAAATAGTTATGGTATTATTCATATTATTTATTTCACATTGCACAAATTTTGGTTCATGGTTTGCAATATATTGATCCATTTCACCTAAGTTGTTGAATCTGTCTTCAAAGTCATTGATTACTGCTTTTATCTGTAATATAATTTCCTTTTCCTTCTTACTTTTAGTTTATTTTGCTCTTTGTTTTCTAGTTTCTTGAGGTGGAATCCTGATTAATTATTTGAAACTTTCTTGTCTTTTCTTTTTTCCTAATGTAGCTATTTATTTATTCATTTATTTAATTAATTTATTTATTTTGGTTACATATCCCCCCCTTTCTGCTTGCTCTTGCTGTGTTCATTTCTCTGCATTCTTCTGTGTCTGCTCTGTCTCCCCCCTTTGCGACGACGTGCCGAGCCAGGTCACTGTGCAGGCGGTTCTGCTCTGTTCGTGGGTGGGTCTGCTTCTGTTCATGGGCAGCTCTGCTTCCGTTCACGGGCAGATCTGCTCTGTTCACAGGTGACTTGCCCTGCCCATGGTGGCTTTGCCTTGTCCACGGTGGCTTTTTTTTGCCCTGCCCACAGTGGCTTTTTTTTTGCCCTGCCCACGGCGGCTCTGCCCTGCCCATGGTGGCTTGCCCTTCTCAAGGCGGTCTGCCTGCTTTGGAGAGGTCCCCGGGAACCGAACCTGGGACCTCCATGTGGTGAACCAGCGCCCTATCCACTGGGCTACAGCCGGCCCCCCTAATGTAGCTATTTAGTGCTAAAAATTTTTCCTCTCAGCAGTTTTGACTGAATTTCACAAATTATTATTGTTCTATTTTCATTTTCATTCAATTCAGTCAGGTTTTTTTTTTTTTTAATTCTTTTATAGTTACTCTTTGACCGTGCATTTTTTGGCAACATGCTTAATAACCATGTTTTTAGAGATTTTCTTGCTAGCTGTATTAGTCAGGGTTCTCTTGGGAAACAGAATCAACAAGAGATATCTGTCAGTAATATGAGATTTTATGAGTCTCTCATGTGACTATGGGTATGCACAACTCCAGGTTCCTCAGGCAGGCTACAAACCAGGGGCTCTGATAAAAGTCCAATGAAAGGTTCTTGATGAGTTCCTGGGAGAAGTTCGCTGTCCAAAGAAGAGATGGGAAATTCTCTCTGAATGTTGAAATCACTTCCCCTTTTAAGGCATTCAACTGATTGCGTAATAGCATCACCCATTGCTGATGCAATCTCCCTGATTGATGCAGATGTAATCAGCCATCCACGCAGTGAACTCACTGGTGATTGAAGTCCATAAATGCTCTTGTATTATAATTAGCCCAGTGCTTGCTGGACCAAACACCTGGACATAATTACCTGGCCGAGTTGACACATCAGCCTAACCATCACATCAGCATTCTGTTATTGATTTCTGCACTGATTCCATGTGGTCCAGAGAACACATTATTTATGTTAATTCTTTTAAAATTTTATGCTTTGTTTTATAATCCATGATGTGTCTATGTGGATAAATGCTCCATTACTAGTGAAAAGAAAATGTCTTCTGCTCTTGTTGGGTGGAGTGTTCTATAGATGTTGATTAGGTTGTGTTGGTTAATGGTGGTGATGATTTATTCTATATCCTTGGTCATTTTGGCCTAGTAGTTCTATCAATTGTTGAGAGAGATATGATGACGTTCCCAAGTATAATTGTGGATTTGCTTAATTTTCCTTTGACATCTATATTAGTCAGTCAAAGGGGTGCTGATGCAAAATACCAGAAACCTGTTGGCTTTTAAAAAGGGTATTTATTTGGGGTAGAAGTTCACAGTTACCAGGCCATAAAGCATAAATTACTTTCCTCACCAAAGTCTATTGCCACGTGTTCAGGCAAGATGGCTGCCAATGTCTGCCACGAGTTCAGGCTCCTTGGGTTCCTAACTTCTGGGGCTCTGTTTCTCTCTGGGCTTACCTGCTGTGCTCTCTCCAGAAGGCCAGCTGTAGACTTTCAGGTGAATGACTCTGTCTTTCTCCCCGGGGATTCTGGCACATTGAGGGAGCTGTCTGTACTCCTCTGTGTTCTTCCCCTGTGTGTTCACTTCCCCGGGCTCCTGCTCAAAACTTCCAACTCTGTACTTTGCCATGTCTTTTCTCTTTGAGTTGGTGGGCAGAGACTCAACACCCTACTGATGTTGCCCAATCAAAGTCCTAATCATAATTTAATCAATTAAAAGTGATACTTCTGATCAGTTTACAAACATAATCCAATAACTATTTTTGGAATTCATAAACAATGCCAAACTGCTGCAACATCTGTATTAGTTTGTCAAAGGGCTGCTGATGCAAAGTGCCAGAAATGGGTTGGTTTTTATAAAAGGGATTTACTTAGGTTAAAAGCTTACAGTTCTGAGGCCATGAAATATCCAAATCAAGGCACCATCAGAGATGCTTTCTCACAAGAGTCAGCTACTGTTGATTCTGGCGTGTTGCCACATGGTGAGTCAAGATGGTGACAACTTCTGCCTAGGTCTCTGCCTTTCCCTCCAGAATTTATCATCTCTCATAACTCATCTGGGGGCAACCAGAGATAGAGCTTATCTCTTTCTGGGTCTCCTTTCATGGTCTCTTGGGGCTTTTCTGCTTTTCTGCAGTGGCAGACAAACCTGGAGTTCTTTCTTCCACATTGCAGGATCAAATATGGCAGCTTCCTTTTCCTCTCTGTGTGTCTCTATCTCTGTGTCTCCATTTATATCAGACCCAGGAAAAAGGCAGAGACCCAAGCTGAGCCATGCGTCACTGATGTAGTCCAATCAAAAGGACCCCCAACCACATGAATAGAGTAGTTGAAAACATAATATTTTTCTTTTTGGGATTCATAAAAGAACTTCAAACTCTGACACTCCACACTCTGAATCCCCAAAATGTTCTTCCCATATGCAAAATACATTCATTACATCACAATATTTCAAAAACCTTAAATCGTTTCAGTCGCAATGCAAAATACAAAATCTCATAAAAATCAGTTATAGACAGGCAGTTTGTTTTGGGGCAGCATTCCCTTATGATTTTACACCTGTGAAACTTAAAAAACAAGTTATATGTTTCCAATACACAAAAGAGGGACAGTTATAGCATAAACATTTGCATTACCATAGGGAGGAATTAGAAGGAAAACAAGTATCACAGGTCCCAAACATTTCCAAAAACCTGCAGGGCATGCTCTATTAGATTTCATATCTGAGAGTCATCTGTATAAAGATGATTCCTTCTCCTTGGGGCCTCATGGGGGCCCACCCCTCCATGGGCTTTCCCAGTGGCAATTTTCTGGGTTCCACCCTCATCAAGTATCTGGGTGGTGGCCAAGCTCCAGACCTCATCCCCCAAGAATATTGGGGTAACAGCTACACTTTCCACAATCTTTGGGGACAGCCTCAACCTCCTTATTAGAGTGGGGTGGTAACAACGTTCTCCCTATTCTCTGGCTTACAAGCCCAATCCCCTCAGAACAGGTGGATGGTGACCTAACTCTCCCCAACCACTGGGAATGTTCCATGCTGTTTGTAGCCTGGGGTGGCCAAACTCTCCATGAACAATGGTTGGAAGATCCATCCTTTTCAAATGCCAAAGAAAACTCAACCTTTCCTTCCACATAGGTGGGCTTCATTTCTTGTCACAAGAAGATGTCTTAAGTCCAGACCTTAGCTTCCACATTTTCCCTCTTAAAGTCATTTTTCCTTCAATCTCTCTCTTCCCTGTCTCTTTTAGTCCAGGGTGACAGTAGTTTCACTCAGACAGATCTCACGAAAACCTTATTGGTTTACCATGCAGCAAACAGGGGTCCAAGCTGTCAGACTGTAAGTGTCCAGGATAGCTGCATTCCCAACCTTGACTTGCACTGAAATATATGCCTGGTTCCAAGTTCAGTTAAGTCCTCACACGGGGCACTATCTTCTAGGGGCTTGTTTTCCAGAAGCTTGGAATTTTCCAAATCATCAACCTCTGGTTACTTTGTACCCAGGAGTACAGTTCTCAGTTTATGTATTTCCTCTCAAATTTTACTATAAGCTGCAAAGACAAGCAAGGCTGCATTTTCCACTTTTAATCTGGAAATCTCCTCAACTAAATGTTCAAATATGTCATTTTAAAACCTTCTATCTAACACCAGGAGTAAATATTGCCAAGATCTTTGCCACTTTAAAGCAAGGATCACTTTTTTCCCAGCCATCATTTCTAAGGCCTTATCAGAGCTATCTTTAGTGTTCATATTTTTACACGCAGTCTCTTCAAAGCAATTTAGGCTTATCTATCTATCAGTCATCTCACAATTCCTCCAAAAATTACCACCTACACATTTTTAAAACTGTTCCAGCATTTTGGTAATTGTAGCAGCACAATCCCACTCTCCTGGCACCAATTTGCCAATTATGTATATATATGTAGATAGATAGATATAGATAGATAGATATATTTTATAAAGGGTAAATTTATTTAGGCTAAATGCTTACAGTTCTGAGGCCATGAAATGTCCAAATGAAGGCACCATCAGAGATTCTTTCTCACCAAAGTCAGTTGCTGTTGAACCTGGTGTGTTCTCATAATGGTGAATCAAGATGGTGGGCAACCTCTGCTGAGGTCTTTGCCTTACCCTCTGAATCTACTGTGTGGCAATTTGAGATTAGTTATGAATCCCATAAAGCAAAGGATTATGTTTGTAAACTGATCTCTTCCTCTGGGTGTGATGCCCTTTGATTGTACCAAATTTGGTGAAGAGTCTCTGATAAAGTTTACTTGATAAAATGAATTTAGGGCTTCTGATTGGGCTATGTCAGTAAGGTCCAGCTCAGGTTGACTCCCTGCCCCTTTTCACATATATAAACAGACACACACTCAAGAAAACACACAGAAACAGACATAGGGAAGAGAGAGAGCTCTGTCATGTTTGATTCTGTGGCCCTGGGGAGAGTTGAGTCATTCACCTGAAAGTTTGCAGCAGAAGAGAACATAGCAGCTGAGAAGCTGAGAAGGCCTGGAAATAAATGAGTCCTATATAAGAGGCTGATATAGGAAGCCTTGAAAGACCAGGCAGAGATTATCCGTCATCTTGCTTCAACACATGGCGACTGACTTTGGTGAGAAAGTACCTTTCATGGCATTTTTGCATTGGACTTTCTATGACCTTGGGACTGTAAGCTTTTACCCCAAATAAATACCTTTTATAAAAGCCAACAGATTCCTGGTACTTTGTATCAACACCCCTTTGGCAGATGAATACATACTGTTTCCCAGAGCTCAGCTTGGGCAACCAGTCATAGGGGTTGTCTCCTTCTGGGCCTCTTCTCTTGGTCACTACACAACAGAGGTAAGAAAAATTTGCTGAGAATATAGGAGATTACCTAGCACCTCTGTTGATACAACCATGCTCTGTGTAAATGGAAAACTGGTAAAAGTAAATGGAAAACTGTCACAATATCTATCAATTTTTGTTTCATGTACTTTGAAGTTCAGTTGTTTGGTGCTTACTAATTTAGAATTGTTATGTCTTCATGGTAATTAAATCTTTTATCGTTATGTTATGTCCCTCTTTGCTTTGAATTTACTTTATCTGATGTTAATAATTGTTTTAGTTTCTTAGGCTGCTCAAGCAAATGCCATGAAATGTGGCAGGTTAAACAATGGGAATTTATTCTCTCATGGTATGAGGATGGGAAAAAGTTCAATTTCTGCAAAGACTCATTGCAGAGTCATTCCTCAAATCCTACAGTATATTTTCAGCAAAAAACTGATGCTTTCATTCCAAAGATTATGGCATTCTGTGGCTAGCTGCTGGAGATCTTTGGTCCTTAGATTGTCACATGGCAAGGCACATGGTGACATCTCTTGTTCTTTTCCTTCTCTTACATATTCGATTGATGTTCATTCAGATTATGGCTGCTCCCTCTGTTGCTTTCTCTGACTTTGTCTGAATTCCATTATTCTTATAAAGGCTTTTAGTTATAGTATTAAGACCCATCCTGATTGGACTTGGCCACATCTTAACTGATGTAACCTCATCTAAAAGTCTTACTTATAATGTGCTCACACCCACAGGAATGGATTGGATCTTAGAACATATTTTCCTGGGAGTACATACAGCTTTAAAACACCAGAATATAGCCACTGCTCCTTTTTAAAATAATTCTTTCATGAATAACTTTTCATATTCTTTTACTTTCAATCTGCATATATAATTATATTTGAAGTAAGTTTTATTGCATATTTTTAGACAACATATAGTTGGGTCTCATTTTACTTACCTACACTCCTCATCTCTGTCATTGTTTACTTACGCCATTTACGCTTAGTGAAATTATTGATATCTCAGGGCTTAAGCTTTCCATGTGATTTTTTTAAATGTTTCTTCACTCTTTTACTTATTCCTCTCTTTCCTATTTATTGCCTTTCTATTGGTTATTTGAATTCCATTAATAATGATTTGAGTATATCTTTTTGCTTTTTTCATATGTGGATGCCCTCAATATTATAATATACATGCATAATTTATCACAGTCATTACTGGTGTCAATATTTTATCAGATTGGGTAAATTATAGAAAACTTATCTCCATTTAGGTCACATTATATCTTTTCTGCCCCATAATATTTTTTACTTTTCTGGGATTCCAATGATATGAATTTTAGATGGTTTATTATTGTATACTTGTCCTTGAAGCTCCACTCATTATTTTCAGTCTATTTTTTCTTTGTTTTTCAGGTTGGAATATTTCTATTGACTAATTTTCAAATTAAATGATTCTTTTTTTATCATATCCATTCTGCTATTAAGCCCATCTGGTGAGGTTTATTTTTTAAATTAAAAAAATATTTTCCATTCTATGATTCCTATTTTGTTCCTTTTTCTCTTCTATTTTTCCCTTGTTTCAAAAATATTTGTACTTTCTCACTGAAGTATTTTTATGATGGCTGCATTAAAATCCTTGTCAGATAATTCCAATTGCTGAGTTATCTCAGTGTTGGCATGTCTTAATTATCTTTTCTTATTCTAGTTGGTCTTTTCTTGGTTGGGGGTATGGCAAGTGATTTTCAATTGTGTTCTGGATATTTGGGATATAATTTTATGAGGCTCTGGATCTTATTTTAATCTTCTGTTTTATCAGGCAGTCACAGTCACCTTGTTGAAGTTTATCAGACAAATTATGGCCTACTTTTGTGAATTCAATGCCTTTGCAGTGCTATTTTTTGTTTGTATGGAATCCAGAAGCTAATTTGAAAACCTCAATGGTATTCCACACTGTAGTTCAGCTCTAAAATCTTTTGCCATGTTAACTCTCATGTGGATTGTTCAGGAGTCTGCCCAAGACTTCATATACAGGTTTAAAGTCCTTTATCTAATTTCCTTCTCCCTAAAATCATTTTAACTCTCTAGGGGGAAGTATAAGAAGTCTATCTTGCCAATGCAGAGAAGTTTGCAGGATCCCAATTTAGCCTCTGCTGACATTACCCCAACGTGGGAGGCAGAGCCCTGCCTACTACCACCCAGGTGCAGTGGAAACCCAGGCTCCCCATTTGACCTCTGATGACACCACATTGTGAGGCGGTGGTAGTAGTGTTGGTAAGAGCATGTTTTTCCTGTGAAGTAGGCTGCGGAAAGATTTTTTTCTTCTAGGCTACTTTTTTCCTGCTCTTTTTGTCTAGAGAGCAGTCTTTTGGGGGCCATTTTTTCTGTGTCTGGTAACATTTCTGTGTTGCATCTTCTCCCATCACATTCTAGATATGTGAGGAGCAAAAAGATAACTCAGGGACTCACTGCAGAGTCATTCCTCAAATCCTACAGTACACTTTCTTCTCATCTTTCAAAGTTTTCTTATGTTTGTTTGTTGTATTATTTCGAGGGCTTTTCCTTGTAGTTAACAGAAAGAACAGTGAGAAAGAATTCTATGCCATATTGTCCAGAAGTGGACAAGCTAAATTTACGTTCATTGATATTATCAATGGCTTTAATAACTGAATTTGAACCAATAATTCACAAATATATTAGTATTAACAAATCCTGTATTTCTATTCAGTACACATACTTATTGTAAAATGAACTGTTCTCTAATAGCTAATCAAGTTAAAGATTGCCTATTTGACATTTTAAAAATTATCCTTCACAGTAAAACTTAGGTTAACAATTTGGTCTCTGTTCTTCCTTGATAAGGAGCAATTTTTATTTAGTCAGGTCTCATTGCCAATGATATTCAAAGTATTACTAGTAAAAAAAGATTAAAAAACTTGAACATAATCTTTTAGAGTATTTGGTTTTTCAGATGCTTTAATAATTTGAAAGAAATATCAAGAAGGATTATTCAGTGCTTATGCTGTTAAGAGGATCTAATTATGTTTAATCATGTTCTACTAGAGTTAATATTACATGTTGAATAAACTGACTTGTTTATCAGAAGAGTTCATGCCTCTTTCTATAGTGATTTTCACACTGATTTTTGGGAAGATGTTTAAGATGTTTCAAAGATATGACCATGAGGCACTTAAATATTTTTATGATTTTCTGTATATATATAAAAATTGCACATAAGTTTATAAAAGGAGTAATATATTCCCATATATTTAAGACTTAGACAAATATATTTTAAGCAGATTTTGAAATGTATCTTATACATGAGGAACCATCTCTTTGTTATGTACATAATTAGCATTTATTATTCATAGGCATATATCATTATGTTGTTGACAAAACTGTTCCAGTTTTTTAGGTAAATATACAATAAATAACAAAATGTATGTAAGCAATTAAATCTCTTACAATTTTACTATGTAACAAAAGAAATATTTTGGTTAAATTTTGTTTGTATATGCAATTTAATTCAGGATATATTATATACTATTATAGATCATTTCATAATTATAATTTATGAAGTTTCAGTAAAACTTTTTTACATATGGATAATTATTAGCTAATTATTTTATGTTTATTTATAATGTCTGATGCAATACTTGAAATGAATGCATTTTGAATTAATAATATCAGTTTAAAATGAGTAAGTATGTTAGAGGTATAATGCTTTTCAGCTGTAAATATGAAGTTTATGATAGTTGTGCTAGAAGTCTTATAAAATTGTAGGCAGCAAGCTGTGTTCTCAACCCTGTTCTCTGACATCGATAAATCATCAATCTGCTCCATAGAGCTATATGAGGACAAGAGTATGTGACCTTTTCCTTTTAGAAATATTATAAGTGGTTGTCCCAAGAGCATTATGAATGCCTTAGAAATGGGCGCTTTAAAATATATGGACTTGGGGCAGGCTGTAGCCCAGTGGATAGGGCACTGGTACACCACATGGGAGGCCCCGGGTTCAGTTCCTGGGGACTTCTCCGAACGGGGCAGACCGCCTTGAGGGGGCAAGCCGCCATGGGCGCGGCAGAGCCGCTGTGGGCAGGGCAAAAAGCTGCCACGGGCAGGGCAAAGTCGCCACCGG
>PVKH010013701.1:0-16754 GCA_004027955.1 Chaetophractus vellerosus
AGAGACTCTTATAAAATCTTATATTTTAAACAGATATCTCGTGTTGATTCTGTTTCCCGAGAGAACCCTGACTAGAACAGGTAACTTAAATAGCATACTATTTTGGGCACCCTATCTCATCTTGGAATAACAGGACAAGAAGATGGCGTTCATAAATTTTTATATATATATATACAAGTATATATACTATCTTGAAGTTAATAGTCTCATATAAAATTCTAAGGAATCCATTTCTGATCCATTTATTTAATAAATATTTACTTGCAACAAACTATATACTCAATAACTGACTACTTAAGGCACTGTGTTGATACAAGGTGATAAAATAGCCCTCAAGGGCATAATTTTAATTGGGAAAGTTTGCCAGTAGACTAATACTCTAATAAAAAGCTAGTTCAGGTGTGTGTGAGGTAGATGCCAAGTAGGTCAAGAAGGGAGACACTAAATTTAGTTACGAATACAAGGAAGACTACATAAAAGAGGTTGTATTCGAACTGTGTATAATGAGAGGGGTAAATAAAGATGAGTCAGGAAAGAAAATTTGCCTGACAAACAGGTGTCCTGACCTAGGTTTAGTGCCAGTCATTCTATGGAAACTTTATCTTTATGCTAGTTAATTAGGCTAAGGAGACACACTGGAGTAAACCATTCCTCTATGTTATTATTTATCCCTAAATTCAGAAAAAGCTTGCTGACACACAGGTTTTCACCCTTGGAATGCTTGGAGGTTTAATGCAGTAGCAGAGCAAGCAGACAAGGACCACCAAGATAGATGCTATGAGGTACGGCAGTGGCAGGTGTGTCAGAAACAATAACAAAGTAACAAGAAATTTTGAGGGTTCGGAGGATCAGGTGAAAGGAAGAATTTAGTATATGGAATCGTGGACAAAATGATGAAAAAAATATCACCACCAAGAAATGGGGATGGGGAAGGGCACTCTAAGGAATCTACATGAACTCCTGGAGAGCAAGAAGAGGAATGGAAGCAAATGTTTGGTAGGGTGTCCAGAGACTTATTATTTATGTCATGGTTTTCCATTTAATCTTCACACTGAACCTATGAAGTTGAACCTATCCTCTTTTTACCCATGGGCAAAATAAAGTTTAGAATGAGTATGGAACTCTAACAAGATCATTCAGATAACAGGTGGCAATGCCAGGATTTGAATGCAGATTCATTTGATCCCATAGTTTTTGGTACTTGTTTCTAGAATACCATGGAATCTAGAGATAACAGGAATTAACTTATCAGTCATTATTTTTTTCTGCCAAATTTCTTTCATTTTCAAAAAATGAATAATTATCTGTATGGCTACCATTCCTTTATTCAGTTTATTTATTTCATTCAATAAATGTTTAGTATGTTTGCTATTGGCAGACAGAATGATCCACTCATTGGACAAAGGTTCTGAAGCCAGATTACCTGAATTTACTATCTTAGCTTTTAGTTTCATCATCTGTAAAATGGTGATGATAATAGTGTATTCCTCATGGGGCTATAATGAAGATTAAATGCAAAGCATTTAGAAAAATATATGTGATATATCATGTGCTCAAATAATATTAGCTGCTCTTATTTTTATTACCACCACTCTGAGAAGTACAAAGGTGCCAAAGATGAATATGACATAGACCTTCTCTTGGAAAAATTTACAATCTTAAGGAAAAGACACATGCATAATGATTAATTCAGCCTGGAAGAATGGGAGATGCCAGAGAAGAAGAAGGAAATTTAAGGTCATTTCGGGAAGAGAGAACAACATGTACTACTTCACAGAGGCATGCAAAGTTCTGTAAGAGTTTGGCTTGGCTGGAACAATGAACAAGTGCGAAAATGGATTAATTGGTGACAGTGAAAGAAATGATAATGGACTAACTTTTGCAGGCTTTAGTGTGGAGCTAGAAATGATCTTGATTGGATGAGGTAATAATGAAGGTTTTCAAGCCAAGTCAAATTTTTATAAGATTTGAGAATAGGAGGAAAATAACAGTTTGGAATACAGACTCTGGAAGATAAACTCAAATGCGCAAAGAATGGTAGAGAGGTACAATAGTCAATGTAAAAGAGGAGAGAATAGGAAGTGAGGAAGCAGGCAGGAAACGTCAGGATCTTTTATTGTATCAGGTCAATAAATGGAAGAATATCAAGAAGGAAAGCAAGATTTAGAAAAGGAGATGGAGAATAAATAAAAGGGGAAAACTGCTAATCTTTACCTCTTTTTAAAAATAGTTTGTTAATCATACAATGTAATCCACCATATTAACAATCTAAAGATAAAAATTCCCATGATCCTATCAATTGATGCAAAAAAAAAAAAAAGCATTTGACTAAATCCAACATCCATTCATGATAAAAACACAGAGAAAAACAAGGAATAGAAAAGACCTTCCTCAATTTGGTAAATATATCTGCAAATATCCTACAGCTAAGATCACACTTAATGGTGAAAGAAAGACTGAATACTTTCTCTGTAAGATCAGTAACAAGGAAAGGATGTCTGCTCCCATCATTCTTATTCAACATAGTACTTGAAATCCTAACAAGCACAACAGGGGCAAGAAAAAGAAATAAATGGCATATGGATTTGAAAGGAAGGAATACAACTCTCTCTTCCTTTCATGACTGGTTACATGAAAATCTCAGTAAATCTACCAAAAATATCCTAGATCTAATAAATGAGTTCAGCCAGGTGATAAGATATAAGATCAATATACAAAAATCAATTGTATTCCTATATCTTAGTGATGAACACATGGAAACTAAAATTAAAAATCCATTACTATTTACACCCACTAAAAAAGAGTTATAAATCTATCAAAACATATACTGGATTTATATGCCAATAACCACAAAATTCTGATGAAAGCAAAGAAGATTTAAATAAGTGGAGAGAAACACTGTGTTCATGCTTTGGAAGACTCAACATAGTAAAGATGTAAATTTTCCCCAAATTGATGGGCAGATTTTATGCACTTCTGATCAAAATCCCTGTAAGATTTTTTTTTTGTAGATAAAAAGACAATATTATTCTAAAAAGTATATGGAAAATAAAAGAAACTAGAATAACTAAAACAATTTTGGGGTAATATGAATACATGGAAGGAATAACATTACCTAATTTCAAGTTACAAAGTTAAGACTGTGTTATTGGCAGAGAGATGGATGCATAGATCAGGAGAACAAAATAGGAAAACCCAGAAATAGACTCACATAAGTATGCCAACTGATTTTTGACAAAGTTGCAGAGGAATTCAAAGGATGAAGGATAGCTTTTTCAGCAACTGCTGGAGCATATGAATATCCATAGGCCAAAAAAAAAAGAACTTCAATCAAAACTTCACACCTGTATTGGTCAGCCAAAGGCATACTGATGCAAAGTACCAGAAATCTGTTGGCTTTTATAAAGGGTATTTATTTGAGGTAAAAGCTTACAGTTACCAGGCCCTAAAGAATCCAACTAAAGGTTCCTTTCTCACCAAAGTCAGCTGCCACATGTTGAGGCAAGATGGTTGTCGGTCTCTGTGAGGGTTCAGCCTTCCTCTCTCAGCTACAGGCTAGCATAGGGCTTGTCTCTTCCTGGGGCTTTAGCTGTTTGAGTTTTCTCCTTTCTGTCACATGGCAGGATTGAAATGACCAAGTTTTCTCCTCTTCAGTGTGTTTTTCCATGTGTCTTCTTGAATGAGTGTCTCTTTATATAGCCCACATAGGGGGTGGGGAATCAACCCTGAGTTACACCCTAATGCTTGCTCAAATCCAAGCCCTAATCTTAACATAATTTAATCAAAGATATCTCAGCTGAATTTAATACAATCAAAGGGGATCACGCCCAGAGGAACAGACCAGTTTACAAACATAATCCTTACCTTTTTTGAAGTTCATAAATAATATCAAACTGACACAACACCTAATACAAAAATCAACTCAAAGTGGATTATAGATTTAAATACAAAACATAAAACTATAAAACTTTTAAAAGAACACATAGGAGAAAATATTTGAGCTCTTTGGGTTAATGAAGAGTCATAAGCATGGCACCAAAAGTACAATCCATAAAAGAAAAAAAAATTGATAAATTGGGCTTCATAAAAATTCAAACCTATTGTTCTGTGAAAGATCTTGTTAAGGAGATGAAAAGACAAGCTACTGACTAGGAGAAAATATTTGCAAATCACATGTCTGATGAAAGATTCTTATTGAGAATATATAAAAAACTCAAAACTCAAGAGTAAAAAAAAACAAACAAATTAGAAAATGGGCAAAAGACAGGAGGAGATCTTTCACTGAAGAGGGTATATGGATGGCAAGAGAGCACATGAAAAGATATTCAACATCACTGGCCATTGGGAAATGTAAATTGCAACCACAATGAGCTGGTACTACATACATATCAGAAAAACTAAAATTAAAAAATAATAACAATATCAAATGATGGAAAGGATGCAGAGAAACTAGATCTCTCATGCGTTGCTGGTGGGGATGTAAAGTGGTGCAGCTACTTTGGTATATAGTTTCTTAAAAACTAAATGTACAATTACCACAGAATTTAGCAATCTCATTCGGGGGTATTTATTCCATTGAAATGAAAACATATCCACATAAAACCTGCAAATGAATGTTCTTAGCAGCTTCATTAGTAATAGATCCAAACTAGAAACTACCAAAATATCAACCAATAGGTAAATGTCTAAACAAAACATGGCACATCCATACCAAGGAATATTACTCAGCAATAAAAAGGAATGACTATTGATACATGCAACCTCTTGGCTGGATCTCAAGGCTGTTATGCTGAGGAAAAAAAGAAAGCAATTTCAAAAGGTCACATACTATATGATTCAATTTCTATAACATTCTTGAAATGGCAAAATTAGAGAAATGGAGAATACATTAATTAGTGGTTTCCAGGGGTTATGGATGCTGGAGAAAAGGGAGTGAGTGTGACTCTAAAGGATAGCATGAGGGAGATCTTTGTGGTAATGGAATAGTTTTGTGTCTTGATTGTGACAGTGGTAATATGACTCTATATATGTGATAAGATGGCATAGAACTATATAGAAACATTGTACTGATGCCAAGTTCCTCATTTTGATATTATTCTATAGTTACTTAAGATGTAACCATTGAGGTAAACTCGGTGAAGGATACATGAGAACTCTATAGACTGTATCGTTGCAACTATCTGTGTATCTGTATTTCAAAATAAAAAGTTTAAAAAATTGTTCACATATGAACAGACTTTATTGTTCCCTGATGGTTTATGGGTTATGAATGTTGTGTCCTTCAAAAATGTTTGTACTTTCCTCTTTTCTCAAAATAGCTTTGTATTACCTTTATAATCAGAAAAATGTATTAAAATTGAATAAAAATAAGTCTGACTTCTTTGTTGATGGCTCAAGGCTAAAAATGATTGACAGGCAGGATGGGATGCATAAATAGAAGGCCCTGAGATGCAAATTTAAAGCAAAATTGCATCTGAAAAGTAACTGAATCAGAGTGATTTCTACAATTTCCTCATAATAATAGTTCTCTACTTCTATACCTGTTTAGCTAACAGGTAGTAAACTACATTTTCTCCTTTAAATATCTTCTATGAAATAAAACTGGGCGTTATTCCTGGCATACGGTACAAATATAAGTGTTTCCCTAGAGAGGTAAAATCTCTCAAGTCAAACTCTCTTAAGTTCCCCTTAATGCTTTGGCACTTTCAAATTAAACAGCCCTTGAAACAAGAAGATCTGTGAGTCAGGTTCATATTAAGTAGAGACTGTACTAGTTAAATGCCATGAATAAATGTACATAGACACCGCTCATGACTTTCCATATACTCTTAGGTCTTTTTTTCCTGTCTCCCCGCACATTCTCCACTCCACAGAAAGAGTTGTTTTCTAAAATGTTTCACTCCCCATTACCTCTAGGAAAAATTTCAATTTCCTTAACAAGCCTTATCATGCCTTTCAGGATTTGGCTCCACCCTCCTTTTCTATTTCATTTTCTGCCATTCTCACATCACTCAGCCCAAACTGGGAAGGAAACAAATGCATTTTGAACATCTATCATTATCTAGACACTCTTCTAGGGGTACTGTGCCTCTTTCACTTTTGAAGTGTCTCCCCAGTAGGCCATCCTTCATCCTTCAAGGTCAAACTCTCAGATGATGCCTCAGAGAGCCTCTGGAATATCTGATAGTTTCTTTCCTTTTTCCTTCCTAGCTGTTGTTCACACAGCATTTCATAAATAAATCTAATATATCCTCTATGTATTGAATTTTAATAACTTCTACAACACTGTGATCTCCCACCTAGACTGTGACTCAGGGACAATATCTAAATATCTTTATAGACTAAATGCCTAGCATAGTGTTTAAACTGTGATATATCTAAATGAACTAAGAGAATGAAACTAATATATTAATTTAGGAGTTTTTACAGTGAGGAATACCTCCATTTCCAAGTGTGATTGCGATGATACTTTAAAATAGTAACTTGCTAAAGAAAATTACATAGCTTGGTGAAAGCAAAGGAAAAGATTAAAAAAAAAAAAAAAAGCAAAAACTTTCATCACAGTGTACCTGCCATTTGCTGCCATTCTTTCTTTCTCCAGAATTTACTGCCAGATTTAATGACAAGCATAGATTTCTTAGGCCCAGTATAGTTCATATGCATTGAGTGATGCTGAGAGAAACAATTTTCAATATACTTTTTCCTTTTCCAAATGTAGACAAATGTGGATGCAAAAATCCTATTAATGTTATGGTGGGGAGAAAGGAGATCTCCCTCAGGAATAGAATATTTTTTTAATCTCTTGTTGTATCTGCTTGGAAAGAAATGTTATCCAAGATTACTTCGACTCACTGGTAGTATCACCTATTTATATTTTGTCTAGTGAAAGCTCAAGCATTATGGAGAATGAATACATTGAATACAAAAATATAGTGGGATGCTGGAATCTCTTTGAATAGACCCAAGCTCACTTATACCCCAAGGGGATGAAGGCCCTCAAATTTCCTCACCTAAACCCAGTCTGACTCTAATGTTGTTAATGACTATAACTACACAACTAGGATTTACTCTTAGCTATTTTCACTTTTATATGTGTAATACATGCTCATCTAAGTATGGTTTTTGAAAATTACATCGCAGCAAGGCTAAAGAAGCTCATGTTGATGATGTTATTACCCAGTGTTTACTCTGGAAATACTACAAAGCTTCACATGCTCAAGCTTACCATTGCCTCTTTTAGCCTGGTTACGTTTTAAAAAGTACATTCCATTTTCTAGGTGTCTGAAAACAATTTGATACACGCTGTTACCTTTTAATGAGAATGAGAACTCAAGATTCTCATTAGTCTTACGGAAACGGCATTTTTTCCCCTTTAGAAACTGAAGAAGATATCTCAATACTGTTTTTCCCAATTGTATCAGCCTGTCATGTTATATCATATCAGGCAGCAGTGCATAGGTTATATCTGGCTGTCCTCCATCTCCAAAGGGATATGAAATTAAGCTTCTGGGTTACATTTTTCAAGAAAATTCATTTTCAAAAATTTTATCTGTGGCTAGTGCCAACTAGAAAGTTAAATTATAATAAATATCCAATTTTGAAAATGGGATAAATTTTTATAAGAAATACTCAGTTTCTTAAGAAGTAATCTATTGAATTTCTCCAACCAAACTATAAGAGTTTCTGCCAAGCACTCTGTTCAAAAGAAGCTGTTCATCTCTCACTGACATCCCTCTAACCACTCTCGGCCCGTCCTGGTCTGGAGAATCAACTTCGAATTAGGGGACCGATGATATGGTTGGTTTATATGTTGCTATTAGCATAGAAAATTTGGGCTGGTAAAAGGGTGTATTGACATGCACTCTTTTATTTAGAGATGAGCAAACCTTATGAATATAAATGGATTAAGTGCGTGACAGTAGATGGCATTGTGAAAAGAGTTTGTCTTTTCCTAGAAAACTTAGACTTAAAATTTTCCAAGAAACTTTGGCATTAGTTACAAATGGAATTCTGAATGTTTCCAAGAAACATTGAAGTCAATTATGTTTACCAACACAGCTGAAGCATGAAATTAGAAGATATCTTTAGATTTGGGAAAAGAATCAGGCTTCTTTTAACTTATTTGGCTCTGATTTTGTTCCTCCAAAATTAGTCCAGTGATAAGATTAGAAGAAAGTGAAGATTTATTATACCTACTATTGCCTTTTAATAATGTCAATTGGCATTGGGAAGGAATAAGTTTTTTAAAAAATGAAAGCTCAGTCATTTTGGATTGTGGAAATACACTTGAGGGAAACATGATGTGAAAGTATTATCTTTTTCCCTTAGATACTGCTTTTAGAGAAACTCAAGGGGTGTAAAAAATTGATAGAAGCTTCTATTCCCACTGCTACTTCACAAAAGTTTAGATACACACTGATGTTGGAAAAGTTAGTAATGACTAAATAGCTCAGCTATACGCATAGACCATCATGTTTTCAACCTCAGTAAAAGAGCAGATGAAGAAAAGAAACTGTAGAACCCACCACTAGATAAGCAAAAGAGTTCAGTGAGTTAGGCCATGGACTGGTATCGGATTGATGTGGGTTAGAATCCCATCTCAGACACCTATTTACCATGTGATCATGAGCATTAAATTTCCAAATTCTCAGTTTCTTTATTTCCAAAATGGGAATAATAGTAGTACATGTCTTGTTAGGGTTATTTTGAATAATAAATGAGATAATGAATGTAATGTGCTTTGCCTATCACACAGTTCAAAATAAATTCTCAATTTTCTCAAAATAAATTTTATTCATATATTGAAAATGTGCTTCAAAGACAGATTTGAATTATGTGAGATTTTTGCTTTAAGTACACCAAAAATTTGACAAGTTAACAACATAACTGATAATTGAAATGCTAATGAGATAAAATGCCCCATTTAAATTTTTAAAAACTATTTTCTTATATGATTTCTATTGATTATATCTGCCAAGAAATTTTGCCTTTAATGGCAGATACCAATTCAAATTGTAATTAGCTTGTGTTGAGATGCGTGCCTACAGAATTGGCCCAACATAAAAATCACCCAACTTTTACCTTATTTCTTCAGACCAATTGAGGATTTAGAAAATGTCATTGTTTACACCCTTATACTTTACAATGGATAAGATAAGACTATGGCACATTCTTTATGATGTTCTCTAAAAGCAACAGGCCATAGAAAAGTGCAAGTGTGTGGATGGGAGCTAGTGTGACACAGTTAGAACATGGGTTTAGGAGTCAGATATAAAGTCTAGTCTTTACTCAACCATTTATTATCTGCGTGAATTTGAGTCAGTTACATGTCATCTCAAGTTCAGTTTCCTTATTTGCAGAATAGATTATTCATTGTATATATTTCAGAAGATGATTGTATGGATTAAATGAGCCAATATATGAAAAACATGTAGAAAAAAGTCTGGCATCTTATAAGTGCATAATAAATATTATTTTCATAATTTTACTAATTTCATTGATTTGTTAGCTTGGTGGTTTCATTATTGATTAAAGTTTGATGCTGAGGTGGTCATCTGTGTAAGATTCCCATGAACTTCACTCCATTCTGTTTTTAATTTATGCCACACATAGAACTGGCTACAGAGGGAATATGGTAGTGAGTGAGAAGGGTCTAAACCACAGAAATAATCTGGCAAACAAACTTGAGGAACATCATTTGATGAGAGAAATTGCAGCATCATTTTCATAAATGGCTGAAATAATTGACTGCCTATTAGGGTTACTAGTTGAATTTTGGGTTTTCAATTGATATACCACAAGCAATTGAGTAAAAATATCCAATTTCTTCATAGACCATTAATTCTTGAACTGATTTTTCAGTATTACACTATAATAGTTTTATGGATATTAGTAGACTTTAATTCTACATTATTTTAAAGGTAAGAAGAATTCTTATTTTTTCTTTTAAGGGCAAGATAAATTGCTAAGGCATTCCCCAGCATATCTAATTATTTTAACTTTGTACTGCCAGCGAGAAACATGTAAGAAAATTCAAACTCTTGTTTTCAGATGAATAAAACATCTTCAAGGAAATTTTTATTATAACAATATATAGAACATTGTGTATTTAATTAGGCAGAAATAGTATTTAGTGCTGATCTCACAGCATGAAACCACAAAGGTAAAATTGACCATGGTGAATCAAAGGCCTTGGGCTCTAAGGACTTACGGAAATGGCATTTGTGAATTGAGGCATTGATGTAGAGAATCTAAGCTCTCATCTGGTTCTAATATCAAGGATTTAAGTGGTGCACCATAGTTAATCACTATTTCCCATCATTACTGCTGGGAAAACAACATCAACGATGACTGTTTTAAGCTGCGATCTAACTGTAATATATTAAGAGTCAAACAGAATATGGTTACTGAAATACCAGGTTTTATTTATTGATATCTAAAATTAACTATCATCTGTCTATCTATCTCTCCCCCCCCCCCGCATCATCTATCTTTCAATCATCTATGTCTATCCACCTGTTACTCTGACTGGACATAATAGGACACATTCAAGGCAAATACGGATAGTATCAAACTTTATATATTTTTGAGTTCTAACCTATTTTCATCCCTTCTTACATTATTGCCAACATTTTGGTACTTTGTGGAGGTTGCCATTCTGAAGATACATTATCCTTCCTGGAAAAAGTGGGAAAAAATTTCAAATTAAACTCACAATTTCCTTTCATAAAAAATGTTCTACCAATACTATATTTTCAGGAATCAGATTCCTGTGATACTTTGCAGTATCATAAAATTAAGCCTTTAATCAAAGGGAAGTTGTTAATGTATTATCAGATACAATGTA
Organism: Chaetophractus vellerosus; assembly: GCA_004027955.1. Lineage (NCBI taxonomy): Eukaryota > Metazoa > Chordata > Mammalia > Cingulata > Chlamyphoridae > Chaetophractus > Chaetophractus vellerosus. The sequence goes on from PVKH010013701.1 coordinate 10,847, forward strand.
CTTATTCTCAGATAGCTTTGAACACTTTAATAATTTTTCATGATTTGTCACTATTGGAATCTTTGTCTACTTACTGAATGGAGCTTTCAATGCGGGTGATAGTGAGGAAAGCAGCAAGGTTTGCAGTATAAGATGAAATGACAATCAAAGCAAATAGCCACCAAGCCCCCATCATCATACGGGTAGCCAGAGTTGTGTATGGGACCTCCCCACCTGTGAAAAGAAGAAAAGAGATTAAAAGAACCTCAATAAGCATTTATTGAGAATCTTGGGTCATACAAGTTCAATACCAAATTTACTGTTAAGTAGTGATAGATCTTCCCACTTAATGTCAGCATAGATCTTCATATTTTCCTATGTTTATCTTTTTTGTTATCATTACCTTTTATTAGACTATAAGGCAAGGCCCATTTAAAAGAGCACTATAAAATTTTGTAGTAATATGTTTAAATAATAGTTCATGCCCTTTTTGTAGAGCCCTAGAATTATTTACCCCCTTATTATAATCACAGATATATACTCTCCAAGGGCTTTATTATTCACTAGTTGATATCACTAGGTGATATTGATACTGTTATGCATATATTTAATAGAACTTTTCCAATTTCCAGTTCAATAAATAATATTGAAAAGATCATTTTTGGTTAATTTCCTGAGAAACCTAAGTTATTAATGATCTCAGAGTCACATAGATTACTACTGGCTTCAGCATCATTACATTTGCTTGTTTTTTTCCTCCTAATTCATTTTCTAACTTTTCATAATCTCATTGCATAATTCTCTTCTCCATCTTCTAAATGTTGGAATGCCCATGGCTCAGTCCTTAGACTACTTCTTTTCTGTATCCACATTCCTACCCTATAAAATCTCAAATGTTTCCTGATTTTGAATATCATCCACAATATACTCTGATGACTCTCAAATTTCTATTTTGAGCCCCACTCTAGAAAGCTAGAGTCAAATGCCTATATGATTTCTATTTGTAAAATAGTGGACAATATAGACTTAACACATCCAAAGCAGAACTCTTTTATTTTCATTCCCAAATTAACTCCCATCCACTCAAGGACTAGCACAACTATTGAATCAGTTGCTTAGACCAATATCTTAGGAATTACCCAAAATCTCAACCAGTAGCAAGTTTTGTCAAACTATATCCCAAATCCTACCTCATCTTATCACTTCCACTGTTACCATCCAACTCTAAGACAACACGATTTCTTTCCATTTTAGTCATGACCACTCAAGTCTATAATCAGAGCTTTAAAACTGAAAATAATATCATGGTACCTCACTGTTTAAACCTTCCAGTGGCTTTGGATCACTCTTAAAACAAAATCCAAAATCTTCACCAAGGTCAACCAGGCCCTACATGATCTGATCTCAGGTCAACTCTCAGACTATATCTCTAACCATTTCCCACTGACCTTCTTGCAACTTTTTGTATGGAAACATCCTGATTTCTCCTCAGTGGCTTTGCAGTTACAAATTTTTATGCTTGAAATTCTCTTCTCTTTAATTTCCAAGTAACTTCCTCTTCAGGTTTCTGCTCAGATGATTACCTCTTCACAAAGATCTTTTACCTTTCATCACCACACTATCTAAAAGTAACTCCCACTACCCCATACTACCAATCTTCATATGTTTTTATAGAATCATAATTTATTATGTTTTATATATTTTTGTTTGTTTCTATACCTTATAAAATAATTCCTGATATTGGAACAGTTTCTGTTCCATATTAACTGGATATTTGTTGAATGAATAGATGCCACATATTAAATATTAATATCCTAAAAGAAATTAGGCTTATACCAGTAGTAGATAAAAGAGATAAAATACTTCCTCCACCTAGGACCACCAATATGTGAATGACTCAACAGGGTCCAACAAGCTATCAGGCAGATTTTTATTCCAACCACTAGTTCTCACAGTCTAATATCTCTAAATTCTAAATGCAGTGCCAATATACCCGTTGGTCATTATCTGAGCTGTTGTCCCGATGTGTTTACTCACAACAGGCTAACCTCTCATAACTAGAACACATTTTCCAGAAGCAGTTATATTGCATTTTAGATTCTTTTTTTCTTCAAAGCAAAGGAAATATTCACTCAGCTTTTAAAAGCAAAAAGCAAAAAAAAAAAAAAAAAGTATTTTTAAATCTAGATGGGGACTTTCTGGGCAAAGCAATTAATTGAAAAAATAATAAAATCTGAACAAGGTCATAGCTAAGGACTGAATGATGTCTCTATGTATAACAAGTGTAGAACCATACATTTATGACTTTAAAACTTAATTTGAGGTTTGTTTATACTTAGTCTTTGGGATTGATTAGAGTTGTTGTAAACCATATGAAAGAATATTTGTTGAGTTTCTTCATCTGTGGTATGAAATTTGCAAATTTGTGAATTCAAATATTCCTGTATGATATAAATAAATAATATATCTGCATTTAAAAATTGTATGTTGAAAGCATTGGGAATCTTGACTTCCAATTATGGTACTTGTGGACTTGTGGACTTGTAGACTAGTACCTCCCACAAACATCAACTAGAAAAATTAAGTGTATAAAGCATGTGCTTTATGGAGCTCATAAGACACTAAAAAATTTAAGAGCCAAAACTGTGGAATACAGAAAACCCAGATGTCATCTGGCATTTGAGATTACTTTTCCCTGAAATGCAATTACCAATTGAAGAAAAGGCTGAGAAGCTGAGCAATGCTTTTGAGAGCCATTAAAATTTATGTAGTTATAAAAAAAATTGTGGTTTTGGGCTGGCTAACATGAGTGTGGGACTGGGAAAACAAGAAAAATCCCCATATGCTTGGAAAACAAAAAATATAATTTCTAATAAAGTGATGAAAGCAGGAAAAACACAAGAGAAGTATTTAAAATTTTTGAACTGAGTGATAATGAAAATATTCCACATCAAAACTTGTCAGATACAGCTAAATTTGTGTTTGGGAGGACAATTCATATGTACAAGAAAAGAAGGCTGAAAAATTAATGAGCTACTTATCAATTTCAAGAAGTTAAAAAAATCAAGTTAAATCTAAAGAAAATGCAAGGAAGAAGATAATATAAGAGTAAAAACTAATAAAACATTAAAAATACAGTACACATTTATCCAAAAGAAGTTTGTTATTTTAAAAAAGAGCTGTGGTGATTAATTAAGACAATGAGTGAGGGCATAAAATACGAGTAACAGGAATAAGAAGGGTATGTTGCAGAGTTCACAGACATTAGAAGGATTATGTGCTATTCTATGCCAATAAATTTGAAAGGTCAGATGACATAGACAAATTCCTAGAAAAATTGCCACCAGAAGAATTAGAAAAATTTAATAGTCTTATAAATGTTACAGACATTAAATCTAGAAGTAAAATTTTCCCACTAAAAAAATTCAAGGCGAGGTGGCTTTACTGACAAAATCAATCAAACATTTAAGGAAAAGATTTCAAAGTGAGTCAGGAGGTCATTCCGGAGGTTATGCTTACACAAGTCTCAGCAGGATCCCATTGACTGCCACAGCAAACATGGCCTCAAACAATGAGGCTCCTGAGGGCTCTAGAGACATCTAGACATTATAGGCAGGGCAGGCATTCTCAGAAATTCAGCACCCTGTAGTGGGCCTTACTCTGGAATTAATACTCCCCAGTGTAACAAACAGACTCATTTATAGTTTCCCTACACATGATTCTTCTGCCCCTTTTATTTGAACATATAATTAGCACTATATTTATTAAATATATGTCCTAGAGACTTAAATCTCTGATCTGTTCATGTGCCAGTTGAATCCTGAATCTCAGCAGAGTTGCAACACCTACTCTCCAGTGCATTGGACTCACCTAGGACAACTAACAAGGAGACTATGATGGACGATGCCCAACCCAAGGAAGAGAATGTCTGCAACTGCAAACAAGATAGTTCCATCCATCTGCCCCATGGAACCTAGCCCCCTTCTCAGTTAGAAACAGAGTGGGCATCACCATATGCAATACTCAAGATTGGGGAATGAACAATGGACTAAAGTAGACTTATTATTATTCTATTATAGACATTGTTATTCTGGAAATGGAAGAATTTTTATCACTGATAAAAAGGTAGTGGCCACCAGAGGTTCTGAGGGGAGGGAGAGGGAAGAATAGGTGTAATATGGGGGCATTTTTGGGACATTGGGGTTGTCTTGCATGATATTGCAATGGTGGATACAGGCAATTATATATTTTGTCATTACCTACAAAACTGTGTTGGATAGAGTATGAACTATAATGTAAATTATAGTCCATGGTTAGTAGCAATGCTTCAATATGTGTTCAATTTTAGCAAATGTACCACACAAATGAAGGTTGTTGTTGATGTGGGAAAGTGTGGGAGAGGGAGGGGAGAAAGCATATGGGAAGCCCCTATATTTTTTATGTGACATTTATGTAATCTAAAGCTTCTTTAAAAATAAAAATAAAAATTAAAAATTAAAAAAAAATTTAAAAAGAAGAAGAAGAAAAAAGAAAAATAATTTGGCACCATCTCTGAAATCTAACATTTGTAACTCTTATAGCTCAGCAACTCCATTCTTTAGGGAAATACACAATGGATAGATGTGTGTCCAAAGAGATGTGCCCAAGAATGTTCATAGCAGCCTTATTCATAAACCCCAAACTGCAAGCAGCCTAAACATGCATGAAGAGGAAAACAGATAAACTATGGCATATTCATAAAATGGAATATGCTATGCAGCAATGAAAATAAACAATGTCAACTTCATATAATACCAAAAATGGATTTCACAAACCCAGTATGGAGTGAAAGAATGGCCCCTGATTGATAATTGTTAAAAAGCAGGCAAAGCAAATGATAGTGTTGGTAGCCCCATTGGTGGTTACCTTTGGGAAAAGGGTGGGAATAAAGACTGAGAGAGCAGCGATGGACTGGTTCGCCTGTAATATGATTTTTCTGTGTGGTGATTACACAGCCGTTCAGCTGGCGGTAATTCATTGAGCTGCACATTTAAGTTTTATGCACATTTCTGTATGTAAATAGTATTTCATAATTTAAAAAACTAAACAAAAGACATAGAGAAGAGTGGGTGTATTTAACAAAAATAATCTATTTTTTTTCTTCTTGTTAACAATTTGAAAGAATGTATTTTTTTTTCATACATTCAGGATACTAGAAGAAGCAATCAGATAAAAAAAGTTTTAAATTAAAAACAAAATCTTACCTTACCAAACAAAGGATCACAAAATTTAGCATGCCTTGACAGTCCATGGGCCTTTAAATGCATGACTCTAGTCTGGGGATATTGATTCCTCTAACCCCTGATGCATTTAAAGCCTTCCAAATTCACTTTGTAGAAGTAGGAGGAATTTGTACCATCCACAATCATCCCCTCTGCTGTAAGGAGGATCTTCTGGACAAAGATTTGCATTTTGATGTGACTGTTTTCCACATTAAAACTATATCAACCTTGCTACTTTTTATGTTATCTTACTTTAAAAAGTTGTTAAAGAATTAAAATAATGTTTTGCCTTCAGGCAAAATTGTGAAACTTGATAATTCCACCTGAGGCCAGCAAAAATGTGTTGCTATAAATCCCATTCTGTGTGAAATACCTGTGTCTTTGTGATTGTTTAAAAATATGAGAGAGTATTTATCACCAAAAGATTCTCCAATTTGTTTGTGTGTTTGTGTAATGGCTTGAGTTTGATTTAATTATGAATTCCAAAAATATAAATTAGATTATGTTTGTAAGCTCATCTGTTCATCTGGGCATGATTAAGTTATGAGTAGGGCGTTAATTGCCACGTCAGTGAGACGTTGAGCCCCACCCCTCGGTGGGGGTGGTCTCAAGTAGAAGCAGAGAGGAGATTTGGAGCAGGAGATTTGAAAAGCAGTTCTGATGTTGGA